>MJUU01059807.1:111099-122699 GCA_002080025.1 Modiolus philippinarum | reverse complement strand
GCAAGAAGAGAGGCTGTAGAAAATAAATGGAGAATTATATCTGCTGCACTTGAGGATTGAACACACAATTGTATCATATATATAATTGTCAATACTTATTGAAATATAATAAATTATATTACTATTCATTAACACGATTATATATGTATTTTTCTTCAATATATACTTACTTTGTTATTATAACACTAATGTTTTTTTTTCTGAAAATAAAGAATTACACCAAAAAAAAATCTGCCTTTTCTTATATATTTTAGGTTAAACTACAGAAAGTTGGAGTTTCGCGGCCATCGATATAATATCAAATGAAGAAAATCTGCCTTTTCTTATATATTTTAGGTTAAATACAGCAAGTTGAAGTATTGCGGGCATCGATATAATATCGAATGAAGAAAATCTGATTTTTCTTATCTATTTTAGGTTAAATTACAGAAGTTGGAGTATTGAGGGCATCACTATAATATCGAAAGAAGAAAATCTGCCTTTTGTTATATATTTTAGGTTAAATTACATTGAGTTGAAATATTGCAGGCATTGATATAATATAGAATGAAGAAAATCTGCCTTAAAAAAAGTTTTCATATATATTTTAGGTTAAACTACAGCAAGTTGAAGTATTCCGGGTATCGATATAATATCCAATGAAGAAAATCTTCTTTTTCTTATATATTTTAGATTAAATTACAGAAAGTTGGAGTATTGCGGGCATCAATATAATATCGAATGAAGAAAATCTGATTTTTCTTATATATTTTAGGTTAAATTACAGAAGTTGGAGTATTGCGGGCATCAATATAATATCGAATGAAGAAAATCTGCCTCTTCTTCTTTAAATTAGGTTAAATTGCAGTAAGTTGAAATATTGCGGGCATGGATATATTATGTGGAATGAAGAAAATCTGCTTTTTCTTCTATATTTTAGGTTAAAATACAGAAAATTGAAGTATTGCAGGTATCGATATAATATCGAATGAATAAAATCTGCCTTTTGTTATATATTTTAGGTTAAATTACAGCAAGTTGGAGTATCGCGGCCATCGATTTAATATCGAATGAAGAAAATCTGCTTTATCTTATATATTTTAGGTTAAATTACCACAAGTTGTAGTATTGCAGGCATCGGTACATTATGGAATGAAGAAGGTCTGCCTTTTCTTAAACATATTTTAGTTAAATTACACCAAGTTCAGTATTGTGGGTGCATCATTTTAACGTGAAAATTAAATAATTTTTATGCACCTAGCTCTTTTGATATTTGATGTTTGTGGCTGTTTGCAGGATATTTTATTTACTACAGGATTGATTTTTATTTAGTTTTATTATTTATTTATCTAATTAATGAAGGAAATTTACAGTACGTATTACAATTTTCGAATACATAAAAGTGACTCTTTTCTGACAGTTCCGTTATGGTTACGGCAAAATTGAAGAAAATTGCACTCAACGTGTGAAAAAATTGTGCGTTCGTCTTGTCAAGGACGTATATTTAGGTATACGTCCTTGGTCTTGTGAATCGTGTGCGTGTGGTAGGGAATTTTCGCTGTATCAAATTTTGAGTATTTACAGTTCTTGTATTGTTTTAGAGCTATACGACTAATCAGAGCAGTCAGGATTCTATGACAGGTTAGAGCGGTCAGGGCTCTATGACTGGTCAGAGCAGTCAGGGCTCTATGACTGGTCAGAGCAGTCAGGGCTCTATGACAGGCCAGAGCAGTCAGGATTCTATGACAGGTTAGAGCAGTCAGGGCTCTATGACTGGTCAGAGCAGTCAGGATTCTACGACTGCTCCAAGTTAACTTCAAGTTAACTTAGGACTGTTCTCATGACTGCTCCCCAAGTTAACTTGGACGAGAGGTTATGTCTGCACCCTACTGTAGTCCATGAAAAAAAAACAACCTGGTTACTTCATATACTCGTGTACTTTGCAAAGACATACGGCCACTTTCCACCGCATTTTGTTCCCTCAGCGGATCAATTTTGGAAATGTACCCAAATTCTATCAAAACTGTTTCAACGAGTCTGAATAGATTTGTAGTATGTCTAATACATTTTTTAAACTATTGAATTGTCATGTGAATGTAATTTGAATGGATTTGCCTGTTGCAGAAAATCTTGCAAAATTCGTTACGAAGCACCTCCATGACCTCGAGAACGGCAAAAGTTTGAAAGAGCGCCTCAATAGAAAATTGGTTTTGGTTCTCGGTACTCTCAGCTAGCTAAAAATTAAAACGTTTACTTCATATCTTTACTTGCGTAACTGGAAATGATGTTCTTGTCATCCGCGGTCTTAATTAATAGCTGATAAAATTTGTTTATGTATCACCACATGTGGTCATATTAGCCGATTTTGTGGTTTGAAAATCGATATAGACGACTGATCATGCGAGATAACTCGTACTGTCAAATCTTGTACGTTGCTGGGGATGCCAGTTTATCCATATCTTTTTATTTTGGTTTTGATTTTGTTATGCAATAGTTTGATGAATAATCTTTATGTCCTTGAACACCAATCATCCTACGTATTTTGAAGATATGTACTCCATTGGGGGTAATTACACAAGATATGGAACGGAGTAGAATAATATACTTGAAATGTTTGGGCTTTTCCTAGGTTATTTCATATGAAAAAAGTAGAAGTATTTGATTATAAAATGACATAGGAATAAGGAAGCAAAAGGCAATAAAAGCCAAAATAAAGAAAGAGACAAAAACATGGAATGCTTAATTTAAGTTTCAGTTATGGTGTACTTGATCTTAAGGGAATTTCTAAGAGACACTATCTTTGTAATTTCCAAATATTATTTTGACACCTGTAAATAGTGCAAACATCTCACGATTTTGCTACTGACTCAATAAGTGCCCCGTGACTGTATAAGTTTGTGTTCGGTCATTTCGTTTTGTTCGGCAATGGGTGTCAGCGAGTGCAAAATCATTTTTCCAGTTAATTTTATGATTGTTGACGATTCCACATCATTTGTTAAAAATAAACTTAAAGTACGGTTTTCGGACATCTAGCAATGAATTCCGCTCAAACCGGTGATAGAGGACGTCTTCAACTTTTTGTTTCCACATGTCAATGAACTATCGCTGTTTGGAAATCATACATAGTTTGTAACATTGGTATTGTGAATCCATGTTTTATTGTTTACCTATATTGGGTTTTATTGGTATGTTTATTATACTATAGGGGAACGGGATAGAGGAAGGTGAGGTTTAGGTACCCATGAACCGGTTTAACCCTACCGCTGGCTCTTGCTAGTGTCCGACTTTTCCGAGTTCCTATCGTTATTTACGTTTGTCTCTAGTCTTGTTATGTGTTTTTTTTCTAGTACAGTTCCTCAGTGAATTGTGGCATGTGAATGTAATTTTCGGCCATTGTAGGTGTTTACTGTTATCTTGACTTTGTAATTTACTACTTGTTATACTCAATTATTTCAACACAGTGTAATAATTAAAATAGTAGTGTACCAATGTCTCTTAACGCTTGGAGAGTCACTTGTCAGGAAAATGATTTTATATCACTTTTTAGGACTTTTCAGGGTAAGCATGGTTTTTTTTCTAAAGGTAATTGTCATCAACTAACATTTTGTTATTGTAAATATTTGCTCCCATGTTACGCAAGTTCTGAAAAAAGTTATGAATAGTTGTTACAAAATGCATTTGCCGGTTTCTTAATTGTGAAAAGTGCCGGAAAAAGTCATCTAAATTAGGATACAATACAATACAGTTAAATGATTCCTGTCAGTCTAACGCCATAGAAATCAATAGTACAATATAACGAATTGCAAACTAAAACAACTGTTTTTGTGTCAGTTCTTGTAATTTTGTACAAATAGTTAATGAGAACTTTGTTTGGACAGCGAAGCGTGCACTTGGTAGTGGTGTTATTCCAACTTTTTGTTCTTGTTTGTTGGCAAAAGGTGCTATTTTTACTGCTTTTTTGTGTATAGACTTTTAGGAAGTACTCGTTGAACAGGATACTGACAATAAAAAGGCGTCAAAATAATAAAGAATTAGAAAGGTGAAGCGATTAATATGCCTATTTCCTTGAAGCGAAAGTATGTTAGAAAAACCGAAGTTATTAATATGCAGTTATTTGTCTGAATGTGGTCATTTCGACAACTTTTATTTCTTCAGTGCAGATCACTTTAAAGCATTTGGAAATTCATAGACCAAAACAGAAGTATACAAATGAATAATAAACAATTGCTGCTATTTGACAAAGAACTTTGTTCTAGTTCTTATACGATCAGTAAACATATGAATCGTGTAAATATATTTGTAGATAAAATTGCATATGAAAAATACTGCATAAACTTAGCATTCAAATAAAAAGATGACAAAATCGCTTAAGATAATTAGGAAGATGAAATTTAAATTTGCTTAATTTTTTCAACAACACGGCTCAAATTAATTTGAACCCTTCTTGTTGGTCGTAAAATATCCCAATTCAATTTGTCACAGACAAAAAATAAAACTCAGAAGAAAACATTGGTTTATCATTGAAGCTTCTGGTTTGGGATTTAACACGTATTGGGATAGTAAATCCCAACACAATTTATTCTTTACACCATTTCACCATTTAACTACCACTTTAAGTTTATGTAATATAAAGGCATTTATTACATGTCTGTCTGTACGTTCCATTCAGACATTTTCATCTTATATAAATTGGAACGAAAAATAATGTTAAATTGGACAGACATCATCTTCATGTTACGACATAACAAGTCTCGTAGATAAGTCTTGACAGTTTGTCCAAAACAAGTCTCTGTAAAGGTGTTTTTTTTAATTGGGCAATGATTTTAAAGGCTTTTTTTAGTTTCCGTATAGGTTTGTAGATAGGTTTCTCGATTTCCATTTCAAACCTGATAAAATCCATTCAGATTGAAGCTTAAATATACAGCAATGACAAGTTTCTTTAGAACAACACTCAAGTTTTATTGTGAACTACAGTCACGTTTTCAGGATAGTTAAGGCATTTAAAAAACTAATGCAAATTTTGCAGGATTTCTTGTCAACTATCATCGTATTGTCAGAATAAACGAGGGCGCTTGAAAATCAAGAAAATATGAGAATGGATGTTTTAATTGGCTCTCCTAATGGACCAATTAATGTTGTAAATAACATGTGACACGACATCGTCTTCCTTTGTAGATAGATTGTAACGTTAATGACAACGTCACCATAGCTACACCGGTAGCATACGAAGCACCTGTGTTTTCATTATTTGGTGACACAGTCCTTCCAACAATCACCCGTTTAAGCCTACAATGTAATATTGTTGACAGGTGACGTTATGCCTGTGGTGGTACAAGTAGCATGATTATTCAATAAAATTATCAAACTAATATTTCAAAATTCCAAAACATTGATTGGAAACTCATGTGCAATTTTTTGAGGAATTTGACTTTATTCTTATCTTTTGATTTTGGTTCTCGTTTAGTTTTCATGTAATAGTTTGATTAAAATTTAGGTTTTTCCCAATGTCTTTGAAAGCGAACAATATCTTATGTATTGTGAAGATATTCACTCCATAGAGGGCAATTTTACAAGATATGAAAGGATTAACAGATTGATGGAATAATACAGTAATATCCTAGCATTGTTGGGGCTTAATTTGAGCAACTTCATATGGAGAGAATTTAAATTATCTGAGCAGATACATTGACAAACGAATACGTAAGCAAAAAAAGCAGGAAAATGGAAAAATAAAAAGTCCATGAATGACATGGTATCATAAACAGAGGCAAAGTCTTCAAAATGTTTTGACTTGACGGATACTAAACAGACATATTTTGTCGAAATGACTATATGCAGAAACTAAATTCACAGTAACTGCAGTATTTTGTTATTTATTACCACTTTGTTGATGCCTCTGGTGATAGATTATTAGTCCACAAGTCCACAACAACTCATTAGTCAGTACTTTGTTGAAATTTTTAATATAACTAATTAAGGAGTATCTATGTACCTCATGTATAAACCTGTCCTGAGCCTATCTTGGCTTTTAATTTAGAATTGCTTTGTTTTGTTGATTTGTTCTACATCAGATTTCACAGAGTTTTTGGTATGTTCTTCCAAATGTTTTAACTTAATCTGCACTGAAGAGACGCAAGTTATCTAAAATGCAAAAACTCAATTTACAGTAGTTTCGTGGTCCCTGGAAAACCGAAGCACTAGCAGTGAAATACTGCACAGAATCGGACGTGTCGTTAGATATTCCACTGGAATAAAACATGCCATTCTATATAAAGTGTTTGAAGAATATTCACATATTAATAATGATCATAATTTTCAGCGAAAACAAGACAAAGATCAAAACATGTCATGAGTTATGATAAAAAAAGACAACCACTGTCCCTTAATGTGTATAAAAACACATTTTAAAAAGTGTTTTCAGATTTTTAGTTGTTACTGCAGTATAGTAACTGTATTAATTTTTGAACAAGTAGTAAGTGCAAAATACGGTATATGCAGAGTTAAACAGTCATGCTAAAAATGTTCTGATATGCTGGAGTAATAAAAACGGAGGTGCCTTTGATAATATTTTTGAGAAAACTATAAATTTGAATCAATCGATACCTTAAGATTTGAAACATACATAAAACTTGAAAAATATTTTATTTAAAATAATATATGATTCAAAGTGCACTTATTGTTAAACTTATCAAATTATTTTTGGTTCCATTTGTTAACAAAGAACTGATTTGACTAGAAAAGTTAAAAAACAGATGCTGTTTTTAAAGCAATTAAAATTACAAGTGCTTTAACAGAAACAACAATGACAGTTTCATAAGATATTGTATTGGATACAGCCAGGGTGAGTTTTTTTCTATTACTTGGCGTTTGTCACGCATCGTCTACATTTATCAGTTTGCACTTAAAACTCTTCTTACCTGAAACCACTGAGCCAGTTATAACAAAACTGGTTCACAATAGCCCTCTGTGGTCCCTTTTAACGAATGTGATTTTTATGTTCGTACCTCATCAAAGAAGGCCACCAGTGCAAACATAGTTCATAGTTCATATCATAGAAGAAATGCATTCAAAGATCAAATTTGATCAAAATAGTCCTATGGTGGCACCCTTTAAAGTTTGTAATTTTTTGTTCGGACCTCATCCAAGACAGCCGTCAGCAGGGAACATATTTTGACTTAGGACACCATGTGAAATTCTAAGATCGTCTCCTCAGAAATCACAGACTCAAGTGAAATGGTCAAGTCACAATATGGTCCTTGGGTGGTCGGTTTTAAAAATTGTTTATTATACATTCAAAGGTCTTTTCCTCGGACACCACTGAGCCTATTCGAACCCAACTTAGTCAAAATGCTAGTGGGAACATAGTTTAAAAAAAGACCCTGAGGAAAGTACATTCAAACAAGCCGGAAAAGGTAAACAAAGGACCTTTGGGAAAATTGTCTTTAGAAGTCCTTGTTGAAAATCCTAATGGTATTCTGAAGCCATGCGGTTTAATTGTTCACTACCATTATTGTATTATTCGAAATATTTCAACACAGTATAATAATTCCGGTGATGTTGTACCAATATCTTTTCACGCTTGGAGAGCCACTTGTCGGGAAAATGATTCCATATCATTTTTTATGACTTTCCCGAGTAAGCTTAGTCGATTTCTCTAAAGGTAATTGTCCTCAACTAACCTGATATATTTTGTTACAAGTTTGTAATTGTTAAAATTTGCTAGTTTTGCAGAACGAAGTGAATTGTTGTTAGAATATGCATTTGCCTGTTTCTTAATTTTGATAAGTGCCGGAAAAAGTCATCTGAATTAGGATACAATACAACACAATTCAGTTATTTCTCTAAGCCTTACCACATAGCAATCAATACTACAATAAGAGAAATCAAACTAAAAGAGTTGTTTTTTTGTATCAGTTCTTATAATCCTCTTGCCAAATTGAGCTGGGGAGAGGATATAACATCTCATCTATCCGTCCAGCCGTTTGTTCGTCTCACCGCAGGTTGAAGTTTGGGTTAAGATTCATCTGAGAAAAGATATGTAACACATCAATCCTCTTTGGTCAGTGGATGTTTCTTCGAGAGTTATGCCGATTCAGATGATGATTGGGTCATTCTGACCTACATTTTATGCTTCAATGACACAGGTTTAACTTTGCGTTAAGTTCGTATCTGAGAAACTACACGTGGCACATCAATCACCTTTGGTCAGTTGATGTGTCTTGGAGAGTGACGCTACTTCAAACGGCCTAACTTTTATGCTTCAATGACTCAAGTAAAGTTTGCGTTAAGATACTAAATGTGGCATATCAGTCATTTTAGGTCAGCGGATGGGGCTTGGAGAGTGATGCTGACCTACATGTTATGCTTATGGCTTAGTTCGCTCTTACGTTCATATCTGAGATAGTACCTGTGGCACATCAATCAATCTTGGTCAGTGGATGTGTCTTGGACATTGATGGTACTTCATATGATAAATTGGTCACCTGACCTATATTTAATGCTTGATTGACTCTGGTAAAAGAGATACTACATGTGGTACATCAGTTATCTTTTGTCAAATTTTATATCTTGTCTTATAGCTACAGAGGATAATTCAGTTACTCTGAAATCATTGATAATTAATATTTTGAAACTTTGACTGAATTTGGAAATTTTATATGCTACAGGCGTGGAGATTGCAGACTGCTTACATCTTGTTTATGTTTGATTTAAAACTTCCGGTTGAACAGTGAAGCGTGTAATATGTCATTGGGTAAGTAGTGTTATATGCAAACTCTTTTGCCTTAGTCAGGAAACTGTGCTATTTTCACTGCTTTTGGTGTTGACACCTTTTCTTAGAAATTACTCGTTCAAAAGGATAATATGATGACAATATCGAATAATAAGTCGTCAAAATAATCTTAACTTAGATAATGTTAGCTGTTTCAAAACTACGAAATGCCCCCATTTCATAAAATGAAACCACGTTAGATATAACACTTTTTTTATAATGTTAGACTTTACACACGTTACTTCGCAGATAATAATAATAATAATAATATTCTTTATTTCAAGAGGGTTACACAGTTAGTAATACAACTAATTTTCCCTGAGGCCCTCACAAGATAAAATAAAAACAAATTAACAATAAAATACAATATAACAATTATAATTGTTCAGACTGAGAACTAAACAAGTAGTCTTTTATTTTGCACTTAAAAGAATGAATATTTGGTGCATCAAGAATAGATTTTGGCAGATCATTCCACAAGGATGGTCCTGAATACATGAATGATTTTCTAAATAATTCTAAATTGGGTTTTGGAAGAGAAAGATATCCTTGTATAACACTTCGAAGCTTCGAAAAGAATATGGATTATTTTCTGAAACATATTTGAATTTATCAACAAGATAAGTTGGTGCATCATTTTTGATACATTTGTATGCAAGATAGTATGCATTTTTGATACTTTATTCTTTGGTCAACAGTCAGCCACCCAAGCTGATTAAACAGGGGTTTTGAAGGGGCAAAGGGGTCTGTGTCCAGTATTACTCTGGCAGTTCTTTTCTGCAATTTAAATATTCTATTTAATTCCTCGTTATTACAGCCACTCCAAGTTATGCAACAGTAATCTATCAGGGGAAGAATATATCCATTGTAGAAAAGTTTTCTTGCATCAAGATTTAAATATTTTTTAATTTTTAAAAGAAGATAAAGTCTGGGTGAAATTTTAGCACACAATGTGTCAGTTTGATGCTACCATGTCAAAGAAGGGTCAATTTTGATACCCAAAATTTTTTCACAAGTAGAAATCTGTACTATTTCATTATCAATAGTAAGAACAATTTCATTGTAATAAGCCATAACTTTTTGATGTTACATATCATTGTAATAATATGTATATTACATATTACATTGTAATAAGGCATAACTTTTTGATATTACATACGTATAGTAAGTGAGAACCAAACCGAAAAATTAAAAAAAATGCAAAATCGGCAACACCAAGAAACAAAAAATATCACAGGAGTACGTCACAGAAAAATGAAGACACACATGTTGGAAAAATATCCTAAATGGTCTATGAATACGGCCTAAATCAGCAGAGGACACTGCTCCCGAAAAAGAGGATTTTTCTAACGGATAAAGATACAGATTCATGCAGATGACGTTATGTTCAAAAATACAATCCATTGTTTGTAATAAATAATTCAACTTGCAATGAAAAAAATTACTTTTTTATTTATTTGAAGCTAAATCCCTACACATATATGAATAGTGAATCAAAGTTCAATACATTGTTTGCAATATTCTACCAGCAAACTACAATCTATGTTGTGTAATGTAAAGACATTCATGAAATTTCTTTTTTCACACTCCATTTATATATTTTTGCATTATAAATCAGTAAAGAGAAAAACTTTGATAGACAATATCTCTAGTGGGATTCGAATGACTTTCAAGTCATAAAACATTGTCTCAGACATGTCTTAAGGAGGGAAGTCCTGCTGAATTTCCATTGAACAAATGACGTTTGAACAACTACACATGACAACCTCTTATAAATTAAATGAGTTACTGGATACCGCATCAAAAGGACAAAATTCATGTTACAAACCACCATGTAGTCCATGTTCCTTTATCAGATAAGATATGTATAATTTGAGTTTATGTAGAATAATTTCCCAGTTTTACATTGTATTTTTGCATATTAGGTAGTTCATTAGAAAATATTATACAAAAAATTTGGGAAAATGATAAAAATAGATATAGGACAGCCGGTACCAAGTCCGGCTGTCCCGAGTTCCTATCATTGTTTACGTTTGTCTTTTGTTTTTATTGTTTTTTTTTCTTGTGCAGTTCCTATTTACTTTGTGGCATGTGACTATGTTTTCCGGCCATTGTAGGTGTTTCCTGTTATCTTTTTTATTCCATTTACATGCTTTTTTCTTTGTTTTTGGTTTTATTATTATTTAAAAATGGCGTGTGGTCATTGAATGGTAGAAAAAAATTTTCTAGTTTAGAATGATAAAAATTTATAAATAGTAGATGATTGATTAAGGATTTTATGTTTTCCAGAGCAATTATTGGCCCTGTAGAAAGTGATTTTGTGGAAGCAATGTATTTGTTAGCCCCACAGGTAGATGGTAGAGGCGTTTGCCCTGCTGGTTGTAATGTGGTAGTATCAGTGTATTTGTTAGCCCAACAGGTAGATGGTAGAGGCGTTTGCCTGCTGGTTGTAATGTTGTAGTATCAGTGTACTTGTTAGCCCTACAGGTAGTGATGTGGTAGAGGCATTTGCCCTGCTGGTTGTACTGTGGTAGTATCAGTGTACTTGTTAGCCCTACAGGTAGTGATGTGGTAGAGGCGTTTGCCTGCTGGTTGTAATGTTGTATTATCAGTGTTCTTGTTAGCCCTACAGGTAGTGATGTGGTAGAGGCGTTTGGCCTGCTGGTTGTAATGTGGTAGTATCAGTGTACTTGTTAGCCCTTCAGGTAGTGATGTGGTAGAGGCGTTTGCCCTGCTGGTTGTAATGTGGTAGTATCAGTGTACTTGTTAGCCCTACAGGTAGTGATGTGGTAGAGGCGTTTGCCCTGCTGGTTGTAATGTGGTAGTATCAGTGTACTTGTTAGCCCTACAG
>MJUU01059807.1:70722-91164 GCA_002080025.1 Modiolus philippinarum | reverse complement strand
CGACAACGACGACAGCATCATACCATTATACGACCACAAATTTTTTGCGGTCGTATGAAAACAGGGGATTGTCAATAGTAAGGATATCGTCAATATAGCTGCTTTTATCATTGAAAATAAAAATGAGATTATCACTGTTTGATATGATTCCGTTTTGAATTTTTTCATGAAGTCTCTTTCGTAACAGAACAGAAAAAGTTCTGCAAAGAGAGGTGCACAATTTGTACCCATGGGAATACCTATGACCTATTGATAAATAGTGTTGCAAAAACGAACAAAAATGTTGTCCAGCAAAAGATTGAGTGCATTTATCAAATCATCACATGTCCAGGAACAATAGTTATTGTATATAATATTAGAGAAGAATCCTTGCTTTTTGTTAGAACAAATGAACTGCAGACAAGAAAATTCAAAAAAACCATTTAATAAGTTGTCCCAATTCTGATTTAATCAGCTTATGTGGAAGGGTAGTATAAAGTGTGGAAAAATCACAACTGTCGATGGATGAGACTTGTCTTTGAATAGATTGTAGTTTATCTAAAACTTCAATTGAATTTCTTACACTCCAAAAGTAATTTACCCATGCCGGTTTTTCATCGTAGCCTATTTTCCTTTAAATTGTTTTTTTTGGAAAAAATGTTGATTTAAAACCTCATATAACATATGTTTTTGAATCGGTAAGGCTTTTATGATATTTTGAATTAAATCCAAATTTATGGCAACATTTAAACATAAAGCATTTGCATTTAAAAATACAAGAAAGATGGCAAAAGTATGGTGGAATCTCGTCCATGAATAAACAACGACTTTTATGACAGTGAGATTAAAGTTTACTTTCAAATTTAAACTTTGCATATATTTAGTACTGAAAGATATTTAGTAAAGTTATTATCAAAGAATGCGAGCGAGTTTTACAATAATTACCACCTATTCATTATAGTTTAGACATACAGATGAATGGTAAGTAATTACTCCAGAAAACCTTAAGTAAACATTGATGTATGGGTCAAGACATGCCACACTGCAATTAAGGCATTAAGGCATGAAACCAATATAACAACTAATAGCTTAAAGTGTGAAAATGGACAAGTTTAATGAAGATGTAAACATTCATAGAAATCACATTTAATTGCCAGTCTCCCCGTCAAGTAGAATGATGTATGATATATCCAGAAAGTTCATTTAAATCAATTTTTATATCACATACTAGCAGAATCTGATTTACATGAACTTTTGTCTGATTGAATTTAGTCTCACTTTAAAATGGATATTTTTGCTTCTTTTTTTGTTTTTTTGTGTGTAAATGGTGAATAAAAGGATATGGAGTAAATACACATGAGACAAAGTCTCTACAAATACATGGTAAAAAACAAGCAAAGGAACAACGCTTTTTAGACACAGAAGAGGAATATTTGCTTTGTTTATGATTCGCTCTTTACTGTTTAAAATGGAAGTGAGTTTCTATGATGAAGGCTAATGTTTGCGCTAGATTGCCAGATGCGAGCATAGCGAAATTAAACATGCCCAAAAATTTTCCGTTATATGGTATGTCGATATTTTTGGTACGAGTACCTCTCGAATTCGAATTAAAACGTCGACAAAGCATTACACTCAGTAGTGAGAACAAGATATATGAAAGAAACAAGTCTGACGTCGGTATTCTTTTACCTAGACAATAAAAGGTATATTTTCGGTTTGATGATTTACCAGAAATTCCTACCTTCATATTCGTAACGGTTACCAAACAAAACTCACATTATAATTAAACGATTGCGGTTTTCCTGATCTATAGGAAGGACATACTTATCAAACGAACTGGTTTCTTTGTCTTTTATTCCGTCAATACCAGTATGATAACTTTCCTAAAGTGTTAATGTAGAAAATAATGCGTGTTTTTTATATACCAACAGCACGCTTAAAGAATGGTATATAATGTCATTTAAAATATTATCGCGGAAAAATCAAATAGATGAAAATCACGGTCGTGAGTGTTAATTTATTAATTTGCAATGATATTGTCGTAACCTTATATTAATCAAATGAACACGTTACACTTTATTGACCGTCATGCAATGCAAAAATGGACGCTTTACTGAATTGCAATGCAAACATGGACGCCTTACCGGATGTGCTTTTTCGGATTCTAATACTGTCCGACGCCGTGACGTCAGACAATGATATTTTAAACGTTTACACTATCAGAACATACATTTTCTTAAAATTGTAATGTTCCAAGTCGTATGTCCTAAACTGAATATTTTTTCTAGAAAACAAATGACTGAGTTGGTTTTAAGAGATATCATTTGCTGTGTGACTGGATATTTTGTGTATTGTCTACCTCTTTTAGAAAGTAATTCTTCAAATATCAAAATACTATATTAAAGCTACGGATATTTACTGCTATAATCCGAATAAATTGATTTTTCCTATGATCTACGCCTTCACATTGCTGAAACAGAAGTGTAAATGACCTCATTTGGGATTTTCGATATAGATAAATTTTCTATAAAAAGGCATATTCGATACATTGGTACCATATTTAACCTTATATTTAGTAATGCAGACATTTTCTAAAACTGAATCATGGTAAACACGTCACTTTTTATATAGTCTCAATAGATAAATTTCAGTACATGAAGACCTACTTGACTTTAATTTTTCCACGATATTGAACTTGTTTCTTAGTGTGTCTGGTTTTGCCATTGTCCATGGATTGTTCTTTTGATTGACTGTTCGGTTCTCACTTACTTTATAACCAATATTAAGTATAATGTTACCATTTGCCTTTTTTTTTAAAAAACAAATGAAAATTACTGAAATGTTTAGAATGTAAATGGCTAATTTTTATCAAAGTTTTAACACATCTTACATTTATTTCAGTAAAACAGATAAAAATGGGAGGAGTGTCTTAAACGAGATACTTGCCTGTAGCAATGAAGGGAATCAAAGAAATGTTTTTTTTTTCAATTACAGAAATGATGCTGAAGATATGTAATGATTTCCTAGATTGTAAAGGGATTCCATGTACATTACTCCGGAATGGGTCGTAATGGATAATGAAGGAAGTTTTGATTGTCACAGAAACCATACCTAAAATTGAAATGTGTAGAGAAAAAAAACGTACTGTGGTTTCAGCAGTATCTATATTGGTTATAAATTTCCCAATTCTTGCACCTGAAAGCCAAGGTGAGTCATCCAAGCCCCTTGGAGCATCTTGTTATACTATCCGAGTTGGTTTAAATAGGTTCAATTGAAAAACTTGGTCTTTTTTTCACATCAAGAAGTCACCCTTTAAATTTTTTAACAGTTGAAATCCCCACCCTAAACCATCTATGTTTTTTATTACTTATGGTAGGATGTATTGATTGATAAATACCAGAAAATGCCCGTTGGTGTTCTTCGAATCATCATTTTAAAATGATAAATTATCTTCAAAACAGTTGAGATCTCTAATTCTAGATTTTTGCTTTTCTATTTAGATCTTATTGGTAATTTTTTTCTCTGTCAGTCTTTACACATTTTTCGGTATATGGAGTTTCAATATTTTGATTTTATCTGCACTGAAGAGACATGTGTTATCGAAATGCGCATATGCAATATCCAAATTAACAGTAACTTCTATATAATGTTATCTAGACTGACGGTTCGGTTCTCACTTACTTTACTACACTACCCTAATATGAGTAATGCAAGTTTGTATTTGAAGTCTTCTGGCTTGATTCTGTAGTCCTTGTTGTTGTTATAATTTCAAGCAGGATTCAGACAAGGAGAAATATATCTTGCCTTTAATATTAAATTTGATCAGATAGGGTCAGATAGGGTTTTCAGTTCAATATTCATTCAATCGATTTGCTTTAAAGTTGGTACGAGGATATCATGTGCTTGAAGCACATTTGCTTTTTTATACTACATGAAGCGTGGAGTTTCTTCACTTTCTCCGTAAAGATTGTCTATAAATGTTCCCAATCATACTTTCCGTATGATGATCTTAATCACCAGCATAGACAGGATTCCCCTTACCAAAACACCAGAGATGCAGTCAACCTTATTGACGGAGATTCTGGAACCAATTAAAGTGTGAGGGAAAAATTCGAAAAGCGTCAACTCGTACTAAAAAAAAAATTATCCAATTCATCATCTAAGTATAGAGTTTTGACAAACGAGATACTTCTCAATTTCAATCAGATATTCTAGTTTTGATACGGTTGATTTTAAATTTCATTTTCATTTGGTAATTAAATTTAGTAAATGTGTCGATATTGTTCCCTCTACCAAATTACATCAATTACAGTAGGGTGCAGACACAACCTCTGGCCAAGTTCGCTTGAACCAGTAATAAAAGCTCCTCTAAGTTAACTTAAGACGTTTTCAAGTTAACTTGGACCAGTCATAGAGCGACATAATTACTACTCTTAGTTAACTTTAGAACTGTTCTAGAGCCCTGACTACTCTGGCCTGTTCTGGTCGTAGAGTCCTGACTTCTCTGACCTGCTCTGTTCATACATTCCTGACCGCTCTAATCTGTCATAAAACAGTATAGGGGTGGGGATCTCGACTACTGACAAGATAATACATCTTTCTTTATATGTGGGGAGGTACAGAGCAAAAGGAGATTCCTTGTATGTGTCAAGCAATTAATATTATGTAGAGATTTAAAAATCATAAATTGTGGAGATCTCAACCGTTTTCAAGATAATTTATAATTTTTTTGAATTGTTGGGCGGGACACTATCCTTTGGAACTTTTGATATGAATCAGTCAATTCCTCTTACCATTAGTAATAAAAAATATATATAGGGGTAAGAACTCAACCATTTTAAGATATATATCATTTTTTAAATGATGGGGGACTTACACCCTAGTGGCCAACCAAATTATCCGATCTTAAGTAGATAGAGGTCTCACAAAATTAAGAATGTCAGTGTTTTCAATCACAAAGTAAAAATTGACTTATTTTTCGAAATTTGAAGTGCCGTAACTTTGGAATAGAGACCTTCTCGGCCAAAAAATCTACAAAGTTTCAATAAAAATGATGAAAGCTTTATCTATTAAGAGATACGACATGTCGACGGAAAGTGCCAATTCGTGCATTTTTTTTTCAAAGACAGGCGTATACTCAGAGCAGACTAAGAAGGCTTAATTTCCTGCCTCTACTCGTCTCTACTTTTACAGTTCATGCAGTGACTTAGCTTAACAGAAGCTATTCTAGGAGTTTAATGAACCCGCATATGTCATGGCTTGAAACCATTTTTCTTTTTTCGAAAGACAATTTTAGTCCAAAGTAAATTTATGTCCTGCCGTAAAAAATTGCTACGATGCAGTTTTCTCGAATCCACTTTACCGGTTATATTTTCATTTTTCCCAAGTTTCAATGGATATCAACAAACTCTGCAGAATTGAGTAGTATTCCAGCTAAGAGTCAGGCAGTGGGCCGTACATCAAAAATTTAGATTCTGTATTTTTTTGGCTTAGGTGTATTCATCATGTGGTCATAAAAACACATCCCAAAAAGTTTTTACATTCAAAAATGTGTTATGTCTCCAGATAATTTTTGACTGGATAAATGGGAAAAAATGGCGGGAAAATTTTCCCGTACTTTTCAGTGTTCGATGTAACTATATTTTGTATGCTGATAACTCAAAAAGGCAAAATGATACAGAACTTTTATCTATCAAAATGACGTTTTATAGGTTAGTTTGATTAAAATGAGTTTATGTGCTGTTGAACAGGAAAGAGGTATGGCCATTTACCCGTGAATTTATTTCCTTCATCATACTAATTTTGAGAATGCATTAAATCTTCGAGAAAACTGCTTTAACAGATCATCTGTTATAGACACTATCAGAGCAAAATCAATTCAAATAGATTTTCGTACATCTAGATAAAAGATTCAGCCACTGAACTTGCTACTTGTAAGCAATTTTTACAGATTTTGACAATTTTTGTAAAATTTGTTGTATAGGACATCCAGAACCAAAATAAACTAATTGCAATTTGGTAGGGCAAATGTTCATACGTTCGCAGCAAAAAATTGCTTTTTGTTCTCGGTGTCCTTTGAGTAGTACCATCTTTTCAAACACCGTAAAATAGCAAAAGATGACACAAAATGGTATTTACAGCCATGTTCGACTGCTGATAAGTCAAAAAACATACAAGTGTGGCACATATTAATTTTATTTCTGATAAGTACACATCCTTAAGACCACCTTATACGATTTTCGACAATATTGGAGCATATTCTGAAAATGACCCAACATGGGAAAAAAATTCAAGCCTGAATGGCCATACTTCTTTCATACAAAATACAATTCCGGTCACGTGACAGGTGCAATCACTATGGATACCACAACTATTCTTTTTGCCTAAATGTAAGGTGTAACACAACTTATTCGGAACCCAGTCAGGCACATATGTGAATATAGTCCTTATTTGAGACAACATAGTTCCAAGGAAGTGTTAATAGCGTCGCAGATTTAAAAGGTTGACTAGTCATTATGAATTAAATTGAGAAAGCATTCAATAAAGATTCTTTTCAGCCTACATTTATACCATTTCGTTGAAAATTTAAGATTTTATCAAAGTTGAAAGCGGAAGTATTTTTCCCGTGAAAACACAGACAGGAAGTACCTATCCCTAGGTTGTGACCAGTTTTTTCTTATATTACAGTTAAGGTCGGTTCAATTTTTCATGAGAGTTTACCGAAAGATGTGTCTTTCAGATGAGACATGTGTCATTTTGTTTGAACTTCAGATACAAATTCTACGAACGCAGAAACATGTGCAATTTAACATGGGAGGCTATGGGAGACGGAATTAGTTGTGTTACACCTGTAACAAACTTTTGAAAGAACATGCATATTTATAAACTTACAAAAATTCAATATCCCTGGTTACCTAGGCAGAATTTAATGTGAAATGTCTACTTGCATGATCCAACAAAATAACAAAATATAAAACATCTATATACACAGACACTTCACCGATTTTTTACCAAGATCAAATAGGTCGTGTACATGACGCTGTCGCCCCATTGAGAATCTGCAAATTGTTTTTGCTTCCTACACTACGAAAACGTTTAAAACCCAAGGGAACTATTTCCATACTGACATCTAAAACTTTTGAATAATACATTTTAAATCTAAAGCAGACTTGAAATATTAGAGAATGTTACCATAAGGTTTTAGACTGGTCACAGATCTTGAAAATTTAAATCAAATAAGTGAAAAGGAAATTTGAAAATTAAAATGCCAATAAATAAAACAAACCAATTTATCATTCCAAAAGTACTAGAATTGTGTAGTAAATGTGATATTACAACCCCCTCCCTCCTATGTATGTCTAGGTAAAAATATTACCCTAGGTATGTTTCCTACATGAACTTATTTCCCCTTTGGGAATGCCTGAAATATTCAACTATGTTTAGCAATTCTTAGAATTAATGCCTTCTTTGCGAATTTTATAATTTGTATCATGACTACATTATGAGGTTAGAGTTGAAATGTAAAATAATATTAATAATAAAATATTAGTACTTACCTATAGGTATTTGCCACTGTATGGATCTCTCTTTGTTTTCAGCCATCATCAAAGTAGGTAATAAACTAAGTAATACTAGTCTAAATGCCATTATTTAGATCAATGTTATCTCTTCCTAAAACTGATAATATTTACAACAGCATGCTTTCTTTAATTGGCAGAAATATCAATCACATTTCTTGTTAAAAATAGTATGTATATTTCTGGTAACACAATTATAGCCACCAATAGTTAAAATATTTGTCCAAACTAAAATTGTCTGCTTTTAAGATACATTTAACATTGCCAAGACGGAAATTAAATATCTCTGAAACTTAATGTTTTCATCTAAATTGCAATCAGCTTTCATGGAAATCTATTGTACTCAGCGGTGTTCTTCGAATGTTCATGTTTATTGATCACTATCAATCATTTTTTGATTGTTAGTCCTGTGTATTGTTCAGCTTATTCTAACACACGTGAGACGTATTAGTTTGTCGTATTCACCATCCAATTAAGATGTTTTATCTGATATCACCAACTGTCATTCTAAAGTCAAATTATTAGTTTTTTTCAATAGTATTCGCATTCATAACAGTCAAAGAGATAATTCAAATTTTGCATTTCAAATTGAATACAATTGTTGACCTCTGTTCATTATGCAATATCATATGATGATAACCAGGAAACAGGCAATGTCATTTCGCCGTCTTTGTATCATCCCTGTGATCGTGTCGCTATCTTAAGATATTACTCTTGTCAACAGTCTGTCATTAATGTTGAGTGTAGAAAATTGAGCGGATGTTGTTATCTGTAAAATGATGAATTCTCTGCTCTATTCTTTTGCTTATTAAATCAACAGCGATTTCTCTTGTACTTCATAAGACAGCAGATTATCTCATAAATCATGGAAAATTGTCTGTGGAACCTGACGATATAGGAGTAACTCAACCTAACATATCAGAATCAGGCAGTAAGAAGAAAAAAGATTTTGAGAAGTTTACAAATCTAATTATCAGCGGGAAGTCGATAAATAAATTTGAGAGAAGGCACGGAAATTTAACCAATTTGATGCATTATTACTCTAAATTGTCTTCTTGGACATTAGTTTTGTCAAAGTATTGGCGACACTAATTAATGATGTCTTGAATTTGAGAACCCCCTCGGGAAGGAGAGCAGACATATTATACATAATTACTTTAAGAGTACAGAATTATACGATATAAGAGGTTTGAGTAATATTTCACGTTAACAGACTTATTCGCTTCATTATCCCTGATTTCACTAAAACTCATGATCAAATAAATTACTCCGTGCAAAGCTCATAAGATAAATAACTTTAATTATGCTCCTGGGATGTAGAGTTGGCGTTTATTCATATAGGTCTTCGATCACATGTCAAGAAATTCATAATCTATTAAAAAAATATCGTTCTTTAAAACAATTACAATTACAAAAATGACCATTTGCTAGCAAACCTTCAGTTTTGGAAAACATACCTGAGATAATGGTGGTTGCAGTGTAGGATAACCCATGGAAGATAGGTACATGCGACCTGACGGCAAATAACCGACCAGAAGTGTTGAACTGCTTGATGCAACAATTGTTACCATGACTATCCGTGATAAAGTCCTTGTGCCCAAAATAAAGTACACTCAAATTGCGGCGACGATTTCAACCTATCACAGGATTCAAGATGAATTTGTTCTTATTTTACGGAAAATATCTACTTGATCAAATTTAAAGATCAGGCCAGGTTATTATTCACTCGTCAAAAATAAACAAAATTTTCATTAGGTCAGATATGGTGCTAATTCTTTAGCTGATTCTTTCAATTTATACCAAAGAATATCATTTGACCCTGTGTCTTAAAATCTTCAATGTCTGCGAAGTTTACTTACTCCAATGTTGTAAATTAATGTTATCCTTTGTCGAAGTGGACTTGTTCCCATGTCTGGCATGTTCTGTATGTCTTCCTTGTGTAGACTAACTGAAACTACCAGTTAAGGATGGAGGCCTTAGATGCTGCATCAACATGGAGTAGGCCATACTTGTTTTTTCAAGGCAGTAATATCAAATGTTTCTTGTTTCCCTCTCTTGATATAGGACCTGAATCGCTTTTGCAGTTGAATGTTATCTGAACTAGTGATTTCTTCCATGTATTTCTCATGAACCGTCCTTTGTTTTCGTTGCAAGTTTGCTTTCAGGACGTTGTGACGTTTCAAATCTTTTTGATTCTAAGTTTTAGTAAGCCTTTGTGTAGGCTTGTTGTTTGCTGTTACAAAGTTTGTTTAGTTCTATATTCATTCACGGGTTGATGTCTTTCTCCTTGGTTTGTTTTGTTGGTCATGTTTATCAGTTGCTTTCCTGATAATACTTTAAAAGGTTTTACGTATGTTACTGATGTTTGAGAAGTTAGTATGATGGACTTCCTTAAAGTCGTAATTACTTTATGTCGTTCATATTGACTCTTTTCCAAATATTGATGTCAAATCAGTTGGGTTTCGGTCTTATTATTTTAGCTGCTAGATCTATTAATACAATATCGTGGTCTAAATTACCAACTACCAAGTAGTTCGAGTGTCTTGTACCTCTCTAGATGTCCTGGATGCGATGTATATAAGATATCTAGTTTATTTACTACAATTGATATATCCACCAGTTGCTGTATGCTCAGATCAGCTGACTGTTTGATGAATGTTAAATTTACATGAGTTTGTACTTTTTTGCTGTGTATGTTGTACGATGACCTATTGTTGTCTGGCAGGCGAGAGTCACCTCCCAGTAGGAATGTATGGCACTTGTTTTTCTCTCTAAGGTTCAATACTTCTGACATTGCTGTCTCTATATATTCTGAGTCTTGCCTGTTTGGTCGTCTGTAGAAGCGACTGACTTAAATCGATTGCCTGGATGATATCATGATTTTTATAAAGAACAACTCTTTTTGTTTTTTGTTTTTTTGTTTCTCTGCAGACGTATGACATGCTGCAATGATCACTGCATATGGCCATTTCGACAACTTATATGTTGCTTCAGGGTCTCAAATTAAAACATTTTGAAGACCATAACGAAAATTTGTAAAATCTGATAAAGACCAAACAACCTAAAATGATCTAAACAAAAATCAAATTCAGATAAGGACAGAGTTATGCAAGAGTTAACTACTCATTTAAGCAACATTTTCTAAAATTAAGATATTTCAAAATATCAAATAAAATCGATTTCAGGCCAGCACCAAGGTGCTGACTACTTGGTTGGTAAATACCCTCGGAGACTATAACAGTCCCCCAGCAGAGGCATCGACCCATTGGTAATGAATAACAGAATTCAGACGTTACTGTGAATTTACTTTCTGCATATAACCATTTCGACAACTTATATCTCTTCAGTGCAGATCAAATCACAGCATTTGGAAATCCATCAACCAAAATATGTGAAAATAGAGAACGAAATGCCAATATGATCTTCATAGAAAAACCAAAATCAGCTAAGGACAGAATTACGTTAAATTGAGATACTCCTTAATTATTACATTTTACCTACGAGACCTATTTACTAAATCATCCGAAGTGAGTAAATACCGAAGTTACTGATTGTTCAGTAGAGGATAAAGAATGCACAACAAAGGAAGGTAGCTACAAAATATAGTTACGCATGCTAAAGACGGTGTTCCTATGCCATTTATCCGGATTTTACCGGAAAAAAATCTTTACTTTTTGCACATAGCTGTAAATTATTCATTTTATTCAAACAAGAAATACAGTGAAAATGACGTGATTTAGATGCTTGAATTTTTGATCGACAACATTTTTGTTAAATGTGGAGGTCGTGTTTTTCAACAGACAATAGGGATTCCTATGGGAACAAATTATGTGCCACTTTTAGCTGACCTTTTCCTTTTTTCGTATGAAGCAAAGTTTTTACAAGGGCTGATACAACAGATACAAAAATAACCATCCAAGACTTTTAATTTCAGCCTCAGATATATAGACGATGTACTTTCTCTTAATAACCCAAGATTTAAAGAATATTTACATCGTATCTACCCCAATGAACTTGAAATTAAAGAGACAACCGATACACCCGATTCTGCTTCATACCTTGACCTTTTGTTATACATTGACGAACATGGACGTCTGAAATCTAGATTATATGACAAACGTGATAATTTTGACTTTCCAATTGTGAACTTTCCCTTTCTCTCAGGCAATTAACATGCATCCCCAGCATATGGAGTATATATTTCAAAATTAATTCGTTACTGTAGAGCGTGCAGTACATACAGTGACTTTGTGGAAAGAGCAAAAGCACTGTCACAAAAACTGCTGAGTCAGGGATATGTTCAGCCTTAGTTACTTTCGTCTGTTCAGAAATTCCATGACCGTCACCACGACATCATAGATAGATATGAAATGTCAGTGTCACAAATAAAAACTGACATTTTCAGCTAGATTCGCGTATTCCCGGATTTGACATTACTGGTTTTGACTTTACCCTGGATTGACCTACTGACAGTGTGACGGGTGCTGTGCACAGAGCAGGACATGCTCACCCTTCCGGAGCACCTGATGTCACTCTTGTTTATTGAGAGTTCACACTGTTAGTGCTTTAGTTTTTTGTGTTGTATATGTAATGTTCGTGTGTTTTGTGGGCATGTGGTGTCTTTAGTCTTCCGTCTTTTGGTGTTCTTGCTTTTGCCTTGTCTCTTGACTTTGATTTGTGTAATCTTGTGCTTTGTTATTTCGGTATTCTACTGCCGTTGTTTATAACGTCATGTGGTGAATGAAAGGATATGGAGTAAATGTACATGAGACAGTCTCTACAAATACATGGTGAAAACAAGCCAAATAACAACTCCTTTATTGTTGTTCTTCATCTTGAAGTCACCATGAGGCTTTCAACAACGAGCTTTGCTCATACCTCATAATAAGTTTAAGACCTCCCCTAGCACCGGTTTGAGCGGAATTCTTTGCTAATTGTCGAACAACGCTACATCCATGTCTTTCCTAGTCCTGTGTTGAACAGTAGTAAAACAAATTCGGTAGAGAAAATCAAAATTTAGTTGTAAAGGGAAATATCTGTTGTCATCCGGGAGAAAGATATCCCATAGCGACCCAGAAGATCGTGATGTCGACCGTTAAACCTCTTTAGTGATGACTTTAACATTTTGGTAACATACTCTTGCTTAAGTAGTCTCTTTGTAATCAACCGAGCTCTTTCATAGAAGTCTCTGTAACGACCACACGTCCATGAGTACCGAATGAATTGTGAGATGTAAACTCCAAATGCTTGCGCTTTTTGAATATTTCTATAAAGAATAGAATAGTTGCCTACTGGAAAATGAAGTCATCGCGATGTCATACAGCCTCGTTGAAGTTTACCTCTGTTGTCAATTTCAAGATGAAGGTCAAGGGACGAGGTCGATGAGGAAGTATCTGCAGTATCCTTAAGGGCATATCCAATAGTTTCAGGGGAGATAATACCAAACACAAAAGAAGGCAATGTTTTCAGGGAATATGACGTTGATAGATGTAACGTCACAAAGTAATTCCCATTGTTTGCGAAGAAAAAGTAATTTGTAACTTCAAGTGTGGTGGACTTTATGGGTATTACCGGTGGGAGATTTGTTAAAAGGTGCGTATTTCAATGATTTACTCGGAAACGAACTCGGTGACCTATATGGTTTTTGAGATTTTTGAGTAGCATATTGTTAGAAGTACATGATATCAAAATTTCATAAAATCGACATTATGAGAAGTCTGTAAAATATTGTAGAATTGAATTTGTAATCGGGACATTTCATGCCACTTTTACCATAATAAGGGCTACATATTCATTGATTTAGAGGAATTGAACATACTTTCTCATGTAAAATTATTTTTTCTGTAAGTCTTTAAAGCCTTGACTTTGCTCCTCTGTCACTTTGGTATAGATTAGATTGAAATTATTCTATCCATCATTTTTCAAATTATAACTTGATTTTTTAAAACAAAACGCAAAAATAGCCAATTTTTAACCTCGATTCACATGGAAACAAGATCGGTGACACATTATTTTCTTGTTATTTTTGGAATCCTCGGTACTTGTTTCATAATATAACTGAAAATTGTCAAAATGACAATATAACAAGAAACTGGCTCCTTTGGATAGAAAAGATGAAGAAAATCACCAAGACGAGGGTTGTTTAGTGATAAAATATCTTCTATAAATCGCAAGCTGCAATTAAAGGACTGGATCAGTTTCTTCTTTATTTTGAAGAAGCCCTTGAATGAATGTCCCAATAAGAGTGGAGGAACAAATTGGCTAAAAGAGGTGCACAGTTTGTGCCTTTTGGAATTCCGATGGTCTGTTGAAAACAAGTCCCCCAAACTGGACAAATTTTTTGTCGAAAAGAAACTAACATTTTAATCACTTCTTCCTCTGTGCATTTTTTTGTGATTCGGATTCGGAGTCGTATTTCAAAAAGTATGCTTGTTCCCTGCATATAACAATGAACTTATATCTTCGTTCTTACGGGAGAAGAATTTTTGAATTTTTTTTTCAGTCGAGATTGTAGTTGGAATTGTAGTATAAAGTGTGGAGAAGTCAAAAGTGTTCATGTTGTTAAAGTGTGATGATGAAATTGGTTTTAAGATGTCAAGCAGATCTTTAGATTTTTTCAATATCCACATTTCATTTATATACAACACCTATCACTTTTAATATAGAATACAAAAAACGTCATTTATAGATGTAAAATACCGTATTGAAATGAATTTACACTAGGTACATGTATTTCCATGGCTCTAAAAAGTTCTCTGACATTAAACCATAACGAAGATGTTTTGAGCCTAAAGAAGTCGCCTCTGTTTGCGTAATACAAAAATACTTAAACAAAATCATTCAAAAGAGATCGTTGAACTTGAGCAAGTTTACGTGCCTAGCAAGAATCTGTTAACATTTTGTTGTAAAAGTCGGACTTTTATTCGAGTTTGCAATAACTGTATCAGAGTTGACGCCGAACTCTTCCGATTGCTTCAACACCAACGCTATAAAAATGACCATCTCTTGCATAGGTCTTGCGTGGTCGACTAGGTGTTGCTTAGTGCTTTACAGTATGTCTCCAAGAGTAAATTCTAAGAATTTTGTAAACAGGATTTACCGTATGTTAAGGTCACGGGAAATTTCATTTTGAGTGAACTCACCAAGGTGCAAACCTACTATTTGCCACTCCAAAGCGTTCTGGAATACCTAGTGGCATAGGTTCTTGTATGCAGGAACATACTATGAAAATTTAAAACTTTCGATTGGTTTTACTAGATACAGTATTTTCTTTAAATAGCAAAATGCCGAAGTTACTGTGAATTTAGTTTCCTCGTATGCACATTTCGACAACTTATGTCTGTTCAGTGCAGATCAAATCAAAATATTTGGAAATACAAAAACCGAAATATGTTAAAGCTGAGATAACACAAATTACCAATATTAGGATCTAAAAAAAGAAAGCCAAAATCAGCTAAAGACAGAGATATGAAAGAGGGATATACTCCTTAGGTTTTATCAAAATTTTCTTAAATTTAGATATGCTTGTTTTCAAATAAAATCGGTTTTCGGGCCAGCACCGAAGTACTTGCTACTGGGTTGGTGACCAACGTAATGAACTAACATTTCACCAGCAGTGGCATCGGCCAAGTGGTAATAAATAACAAAATACCGAAGTTACTGTGAATTGATTTCTGCATATGCACTTTTCGACAACTTATTTCTCTTCAGTGCAGATCAAATCAAAACATTTTAAAATCCATAAACCGAAATATGCAAAAGCTGGGACATAACAAATTACAAGAGAGCATAATAATTAGCACTTTTATGATAATCTTTTATTTAATTCATGATAGAGCAAGACAAGTACCACTTTTTATAAAAAAAAAATGAAAATATCCCATACCGTAGGCTAAGAGCAAGAGTATATATTCAAACAAAACCATACATACGTGTAAAAATATGCCAATTTATTTAAGATACATCTTTCAAGACATTCATTTTCTTCGTTATATAACAAATTAACTTAAGGACTGTACATAATATCAGTTTACCTATTTTGGGGTGATTAGTTTTCACAAAATCCATCAATACCAAATGAAAATGAATCATAAATTTATCCTTCGAAATTAAATTGTTCAAACCAATAATGAAATCGAAGATAACTTACTCAGTTTTGTGCATCTTAAGCATATAATATAATTATATGCTTCCCAGAGGACGCTTGCCTGAAACGAACTGTCAATAACACGATGCGGGAAAATAATACAAAGTATAAACATGTCTTTTTACAAATATGATGTTTGACAAGATATTCCATATTTATCTGCATTTAATGAAACCTTGATCTCGGAAATCTCCAAATAATCAAAACTCTTTTTTATTTAACAGAAATGAGAATTCAGTGACTTAATGGACTCGTTGAAGAAAAAAAAGTGTGTGTTGCAAAGTCGCTCTATAGAATGTATTCTAAAATAAAAGAATTTATGCAGATCATCTGTCAAAAATGAACAAAATTGATAAAATCTAAAGAAAATAAGCTGAAAAGAGTAATTGTAATAACAATTTGATAGAAGTTTTGTTTTTTATATTGTCAAAACCTTTTTTTGTTATTCTTTATATTGGAGACGCAATGAGGCCTTCAACATTGAGCTTTGCGCATGCTTTCCAGGAAGCCCCTATAAATTGTTAAAGTGGAGTGTATTGCTAATAGATGTCGTATAAAGCAACATCAATGATTAATGCGGGATCGTCAACAATAATAAAATTGTCTGTGAGGGACACTTTAACAACTGTCATATATACTCAAAAACAAAAGAAACGCACCACTAACGTGTATTTCTATGCACCTTAAAATTTAACAACAACTGTCTCTTCAAATACTTGCTGGAACAACTTGAAATTTTTACACATTGTTCCTCTTATCACAAAGTCAAAATTCCGAAAAAATTAAATTTTTTGGAATTTTGGATTTCATTTTCTCAAAAAACCACTTTTTTCACCCAAAATTGAAAACATTTGAGAAAAGGATGAATTTTGAACCTTTTGGGCTCAAACCTGCAAGATTTGGTAAAAACAAAATACTGTTTTTTTAACTTTTGACAATACAACTTCCTAACAAGCTCATTCTTAGGAAAGCAATTCTTTGACTTGTGTTTTCTCACACACTCACCGGTAACCGTTGCTGTGACTTGAAAATGACAATTTTTTTGACAAAAATTACTTGCTCGTTCTAGACATTGGAAATTAAAAAATACATAAAAAAAGAATGATATGGCCAAAATATCTAGGGAGCTAGATAATATTAAAAAAGTGGTGCGTTTCTTGTGTTGCTCACTATATATTTGCTGTTACCCGACAAAAACACTATAAAAGACATTCACACCATATTATCAACCATAAGGCACCCGACTGACGGATAATACCGTACTTCCAGATAAAAACGGACGAATATGAACGGAGACGAACGGATTTAATTTATTTTTATACGTTCGATGTTCGTTTGGGTTATAAGATGTAGTGTAAGAGGGGCTTAAACGACTTGTACACATGCACTTGTAAGGCTAACATAAATGGCTAACTTTTGCAGACCCAACTTCTTGTGTGTGACAATAGGTCTATCAATGAAAAATTAGAAACCCGATTTACCCTTCATTGGCTGTATCGGACAGGTTAAAGTTTAAACTGAGTTTGGTTTCTCTAAAAATTAAGATTATACATACATTTATATAATAGCATAATCCTGATTTAATTTAAAGATGAGAAGTTCATTTGACAAGTGCTTGAAACATATAAAAAAGGAAATGGAGCAAATGTCAAAGAGACAACATCCCATCTCCAGCTTGAATCGACCCAAATCAAAGCATCTATAGGTCACCGTACGGTATTCAACACAGTGAGAAACGTTATACCATAAAGCAAGCCCTAAATGCCCCCCTCCCCCCAAAAAAAATAAGTCACAGGAAACAAACCACATCCAATAACCCGAATATCAAGAAAGTAAAGTTTTATAAGAAGATAAAGACAAGCCAATGACCAACACATTACTGACTTGGGAAAGGCGCAAAAACTGCAGTGGGGTTAAACTCGTTTTCTTGGATCCAAACACCCCCCCTATGTGTGGTGAATGGCTAAAAAAATACACAAAAAGACTCAAAGTAAAAATCAAACTAGAAAAAAGTCCAACTTATCAAGACGAGTACCTTTACAAAGAAGTACATAAAACATGAAGACAATACACATAGGTACTGTCTGACAGCTAGCTAAGGGCATAATTTCCGTTGACTATGATATCAAGCCTTCTTACAAATGAAACTTCAATTGAAATACTTCCTAATAGATTTCGTATAACAACATCATCAATATATGTTTTTGATAATGCAAAATATTTATATTTTAAAGGAGACGAATGCAATAATTGTAAAGATCAAATTGGATCAGTGATTTCTTCATAGCGCAGATTGGAATAACATTGTTATTGTACTTTGTTAGTTAATGTATAAAAAGGTTCAGATACGCATGTAAACACGATTTCTGAAAATTCAGTCTACCAAACTTCTGTATATCCCATATATTTAAATGAAATATATAAAGAAACAGAAAGGTTCCTATGGCAAGTAATGTGTTGCAAAATTCTATACATAGTTACTTTAAATTCCTTATTTTCTATTAAAATGGATTCAATTTCTCATTAAAATGTAAGATTTTTCTATTATGATGCAACTTTTTAACATTTAGATTAAAGAAATTCTATTAATATNTATAAAAAGGTTCAGATACGCATGTAAACACGATTTCTGAAAATTCAGTCTACCAAACTTCTGTATATCCCATATATTTAAATGAAATATATAAAGAAACAGAAAGGTTCCAACGGTAAATTATTGATTGAGGTTCATAATTATATTGGTTCATCGGGCAGTTTATCGTTTCAGTTTTTGTCAAATAAAAGTATGACTACAGCCTTCAGCTAACGCAAACTAAAGATGACAGTAAATGTTTATCTGATATACAACTCTAGTAAGATATCTTTTGGGGACATCTGAAGCAAATCGTTTATTAGCAAAACTCTATATATGACTCATATATTTTCTATGTTAAAGAGAGGTCAACCTCTGCTTTTTCCGGGTCAACCAGATTTGCCGAAAGTCTTTGCAGAGGGATATAACTATTGGAAAGGATCATATGCTTCTAAACGGACGAACTGTCAATGACGATGCAAAAATAATGTAAAACATAACAAGTACATGTAGGTCTTACACATATGATGTTTCACACGATATTCAATATTTTTCTGATGGATCGTTGATCCCAGAAATTTTTTTGTGAAAAAACTCTTTAATTAAAAAAAAGTTTAGTGGCTTGTTCAAGATGTACATTGCAAGGTCTTTATGTTCGTTAACAATGCTGCATTTATTATATGTTTAGACATCTGGCAATGTAATCCACTCAAAAAGGTGGTAGTCTTGACTTTATTAAAAGCTATGAGTAAAGCCCATTGTTAAAGGCCTCATCTTGACTTCAAGATGAATAAAGGCAATAAAAGCGTTCAATTGCATCTATTTACATTGTATTGGCAGATACTTTGTCTCCTGTTTATTTACTCCATATCCTTTCAGTATTTAGATAAGTTAGTGGAGATATTACATGGAAAATATAACAAACCAAACTGAAATAAAAAAAAGTTTAAATGAAACAAGCGAAAATGAAAAAAAAGCTGCAATGTCAATTTATTGGATGTTTTAAAGGTTTTGCTTTCTTTTTTGGGGTCATAAAATGAGGTAAATCAGTTATATATATACATAGCCCAAACGTTTCTGCCTGCTTAGTATAAATGTTTTAGTTCAAACCATAATTTTGTAACAGGTTCATGTGCATGCATATATTAAGATTTTTTTTACAGCAAAGGCATATCATTTTTAATTGTACTTATGGACAATCAAATGAAGTAAAATATCTTTACTTCAGAAATCAACTGTATGATAATATATTTTTATATAGCTAGGAGAGTAGTTGATATGGGAAAAAGCCGCAGGTTTTCAAAAAACGTTTTTTGAAAACCTGCGGCCTTTTCCCATATCAACTACTATCTACGGGACTAACGAGAATAAACAATTGTTATTCACTACAGTTGAGACGGGTAAAACGGGCTAGATTCTTAGTTCACTCACATTTTTTACGTTGCTTGCGGTTTAAGCTGTTTAAGACACTGTTTATAAACTCTATCATTTTTTATATAAGAAAGAAAAATAATAATCCAATAATAAAAAATGTTTAGAGGAACACAGTTCTGTGATAGATATGAGTATTGTAACTTTTTACTAGATACTCCTATAGTGTCTCCACAAAATGGTCAACAACAAACAAAAACGGATTACAAATTTAGCATAAATGATAAGGCTTCGTTTTATGACTGGTATAATGGGTATTTTTAATCAAGTTTAAAGTAGATAAACTAGCTGACGGAACAGCACCGAACAACGACACAGTATCTGTTATTTCAGATGTAACAAATTTTCTTAGTCAAATGACAGTCTACCAAAACGGAAAAATAGTGTACAATTGCAATAATTTATCTCTAGCAAATCACGTCAAATCATTGCTTACACTTTCAGATGGTTATGTTAACAGCTTAGGTAAAAACAGCTTTATTTACCCTGATAATGTTGCAATCGCTGATGATACTAATACAGGGTTTAAGGCGAGAACAGCTTTAACTAACGCACGAGCAGAAGTAACAGCAGAAATACCACTAAATAGATTTTCGTTCTTTGCCTCGTTGGAACAAAATCTTTTACCCCCGGCACAGATGGGAATAACGGTAATAATAAACGACGATGATTATTTATTATACAAGGCTGATGGCGCTGATGACGGTAGAGTTGTAATTACACATTTTGAACTTTGG
>MJUU01059807.1:42584-57784 GCA_002080025.1 Modiolus philippinarum | reverse complement strand
CAAGAAAAACTAGGACGTAACTTACATTCTTTACGTAATAGGGGATATCGACAAGATACTCTGCTTGCATCCGTGAAATTAGCTTTGAGATCTAGTGACCTGAAATTTTTACACACACACTGATACTGCCGATGTCTACTGAAATATATGATGATTCTTGACAAGACCTTTTCGGAAAGTTTTGAGTCTGATTCCGCGGTGCGACAGTGTTCTAGCAGCAGAGTAGACTCCTTGAGCTATCCGGCAGTTTAGCGGCCGGCAAGTATCCTTTGACCCATGTTTCAAAATTACGTATTGTCATTTTCTCTCCTTTCAAGATTGTGGCTATGGAGTTAGTAGTCTACATGTTTTGGGTTTTATTCCGATGTTTATGATACTATAGGGAAACGGGACAGATAAAGGAGAGGTTTGAGTACCCATAAACCGGTTTAACCCAATCGCTAGCTTTTGCTAGTGCCGGTACCAAGTCCGGCTGTCCCGAGCTCCTATCGTTGTTCACGTTTGTCCTTTGTCTTGTTTGTGTTTATCTTGTTTAATTCCCTTGCAGATTGTGGCATGTAACTGTAATTTTCAGCCATTGTAGATGTTTCCTGTTATCCGATATTTTGCATGAAAATATTCTGAAAAATAAGGATTGATTTTTTAAATGTTAACTCAGATTTCATTTTAAGACATTTTAATTCATGTGTGTTTTACTGTCTTTTCGTTATTATGTGCATTGTTTCATCAATTAAATGCCATTTTACGCTAATAGCGTCCCCTGTTACACTTATTGAAACATTTAAATGTTCGGTATTCAGAAGAATGCAGTTTCTCAGTGTCTTGACTTTTATAGTAAAAACGATTGTTTCCTTAATCTTTTTAAATTGTATCTACAATGAACTCGATTTTAAATTATAATTTTGTAAGAGTAAATCCATTTGAAAGTTAGATTTGCAATTGTTTTTTTCTATTTGAAATGTCGAAGTGCGTGGGTTGTTGAGATGATTTTTGTGGTAAAAATCATACTTTATAGGCAAAACGCATTTATGTGTAAGTAGAAATTAGAAATTTCCTTTTAAAACTGATAAACCTTCAAACAGAAATATTTCCTTCATCCGTCAATTGCAAAACGTTTAGATTTTATCTGCACTGAAGAGAAATGCGCATATGCAGAAACAGAATTCACAGTAACTTTGATATTTAGATATTTGCAAAAGGATACATTTTGTAGAAATGAAATATGGTATACATTGAGGGGAAAACAACGTTCCATTTACCCCCAAGAGAGAAGAAATTGGCAATTTGTTTTAGAAGAATGAACTAAAAAGTCCTAAACAATATCGAATTCATCTACAAGTAACAAAATACAAACAAAACAAAACGAGAAAATAGTAATTAAAAGTAAACACATTAAACAAGATCATCCCCTGGTAGCTGTGTAATTCTTCCTTAATCATTTGACCACATTCTTTTCTACACTACTACAGTTTTTATAATGATACATTGCTGTTGATTGTTCATTTGTTTGAATGTGGTATGGTACCCTAGAGGAATCAAGATTTTCCAGAAAAGTAAGCCTCCAGATGGACAATTTAATCCGATTAACAACGCACTATTAATTTTATACGTCTTTGGGTATTAGAAAACAAAATCATGTTTTATTATAAAATCAATTTTAATCTTATTGTTCACACTGGTACATACATATTATAAAATAAAAAGAAGCACCATTGTAACAAAATGATGATTATATTGTATTTTATCACTGATTTTAAAATCAAACATCATGTTCATAAGCTTACCTGGCCCCTTACTCTCATGTGTAAGGTCAGGATAGTACATTAACAGATTTACTCATGTGTGTGCTACATGTAATACTACATTTCACAGACGATTGTCTTTCAATATGTGCATGGTTACATCACAGTACTAATATGTTCATCAAAAACACACAAAGATTAATATTTTTTGCATTGAGTAAGCTTGCTGAAGGTCACTGTGAAATGCGGTTACATGTACCACCAACATTCTGTAACAATGATGTATGTTGCTGATGATCTCTGGATGATACGTAGCTATGGTTACATTTTAGAAACCTAATTTGCTATATTATTAACAATTTGTGATGAAGCATTCCAGTGTCTGGTGGTACTCTGTTACACATGTACACATGACTCGTTTTTTTTTCTGTAACAGTAGATTATTGACTGATGGTCAATATGTGTCGTGAGTAAACAAGAAAACATTAAAAAAAACAATACTGTCATTGTGTGGTATGTATTGAACATTATTTCAAAGTGATTCTGATTCTGTCACTTTGTGTAACCATGGATAGTATTTTATTATAGTGGTTTGGCCACTGTGTGTCACTGTACGCCATATGATAGCAAGGGCCCGGGGTCTCTTCCTATATATTGGTATACACAGACGTACCGCTCGAATAGGTCACTTTTTTGACAAGTAAAATATATCAATGGGGTGCAATTTTCATCAATCTGTTATATCAATGGGTAGATAATTTGGCATACCATTATCAAAATCATGTTTGTGTTACATTTAATCTTAATTATTGAGATAAAATGTAACAAAAATTGACTAATTGTAAATTAAACTAGATTTGGAATTGCAAGCAATAGCTGATGTCGCCCCTGACAGCCAATTCGATGCTTCCATCTTGTTCGCAGCATCAAAATCTACCTAGAAATCAAATTTCGTTGAAATCGGACAAAGTTGAAATTTTGACGTATTTTGGCAGCCATCTTGGAAATGTCGGCCATTTTGAATTTTTTTTTTTGCTGCATGCCCATCTTTTAATAGTGATTTAACTTTGTGCCAAATATGAATGAAATCTGTCAAGGCATGTTAGAGATTTGATGATTTTTATGGAAATCAGACATATGCAAAACACTGACGTAACTGGGCAGCCATCTTGAAAATGGCGGCCATTTTGAAAATTTTTTTGGTGCAGGCACAACTTCATAAGGTGATCCAACTTTGTACCAAGTATGAATGAATTCTGTCCAGGTATCTCTGAGAACGAAGCCGGACAAAAATCATTGGAAGAAAGAAAGCGGAATAATAATAATAATAACTAGATTTGCAATTGCAAGCAATAGCCGATGTCACCCCAGACTCCCCATTCGATGATTCCACTGCATTCGCAGCGTCAAAATCTACCTAGAAATCAAATTTCGTTGAAATCGGGCAATGTTGAAATTTTGACGTATTTTGGAGGCCATCTTGGAAATGGCGGCCATTTTGGAAATTTTAAACGCATTGTGAATAACTTCAGATGGTGTTCCAACTTTGTGCAAAGTTTGAAATCAATTGGTCCAGGCATTTAAAAATAATCGCTCGGACAAGAATTATTGGAAGAAGAAGAATAATAATAATAACTAGATTTGCAATTGCAAGCAATAGCTGATGTCGCCCCTGGCAGCCAAATCGATGATTCTATCTTGTTCACAGCGTCAAAATCTACCTAGAAATCAATTTTCGTTGAAATCAGACAAAGTTGAAATTTTGACGTAAAATGGCGGCCATCTTGGAAATGGCGGCCATTTTGAATAACTTCAGATGGTGTTCCAACTTTGTGCAAAGTTTGAAATCAATTGGTCCAGGCATTTAAAAATAATCGCTCGGACAAGAATTATTGGAAGAAGAAGAATAATAATAATAACTAGATTTGCAATTGCAAGCAATAGCTGATGTCGCCCCTGGCAGCCAAATCGATGATTCCATCTTGTTCACAGCGTCAAAATCTACCTAGAAATAAATTTTCGTTAAAATCAGACAAAATTGAAATTTTGACGTAAAATGGCGGCCATCTTGGAAATGGCGGCCATTTTGAAAATTTTTTCACCGTTAGGCATAACTTCACATGGTGTTCCAACTGTGTGCCAAGTTTCAAGCGATTCTGTTCAGGCAACTCTGAGAACTCGCGTGGACAAAAATTATTGGAAGTAAAATAATAAAAAAAAAACAAAAAAAAACAATAATAATAACAAAGAAACGGAACAATAACAATATGTCTCCCCGACTACGTCTGGGGCGTCATAATAATAATAATAAGAAACGTAGAATAACAATATGTCGTCCCGACTACGTCTGGGGCGACATAATTACAAAAACAGTGTCCAGTGTGCAATATTTGCACTGGCAACCATAAAACATAAATAGATCACAATATTTGATTGGGTCCGGATTTTCAACGGAAATATATGAATGGGTAATGGTTATCCAAAATATTAAATATATGAATGGGAGGTGTTTTGAAAATCTCAGCCGTACGTCTGTACCCAAAAGTATAGGTTGAAACCCCCGGGAGCAAGGGTAACTCTCTATAACAGAGATTGCACTTTTACCGTGTTACATTGGTTAACAAGGGTTTCAGTATGTAACAGTAATTTGGCTTATTGAATGTTACCGTATGACATTGATTGACATAAGTAGTTTTCTCCAACAATAACTCGGTTTGCTTAATGTCACTGTGCTACATGGGTTGACAAGGGTAACATTTTGTAGCTGTATTGTGGTTGGCTTTATGTCATTTGACATGTATCCAAAAGGATAGCATTCTGTTATAGTGATTTGGTTTGTTTGTTGTGCTTATGTGACGTTTGTTTATATCTTGGGAATATATCTGTATGCCTTATATAATTCTGTTTTTGTACCCCATGGCAATATTAGTGATAACAAAAGGTTTTTATTCAAAACAAGAGGAAATCGTCCTTTGTTTGCCGATGTATTCATGTTCTCTGATAGGTTGCATGCGATATTATGGTATATAAATTCAAATTTCAATCATCTCACATTATAGTAACAACCTTCTCTTCAATGAATTGATGACAGATCCAATTTTAATTTGTTGGCATACGATTGCTCAATCAGCAAAAATAGAAAAATGACATTACCTATTTTATGACTATTACAGTCCGATCATGGTCATTAAAAAAAAAACATACACAAGAACTGTCATATATATAATGAAAAACTTTCCAATTATATTTCATTGGAATGTAACTGCATTGATGTCTTAAATGTTGGCTTGGAATATTACAAAACAAAATTCATTGAATTCCACTACTATCTTGAAGATAAAAAATAAAAATATAACACCTTATTTTCAAATTCACAACTCTTTTTTTCAAGCCTGATAATACGATACGGTTGTTTATATAAAATATATCTCCTGTTTGAGCGATATTTGATGCAGTATGTTGTTTGTTTTTGGAATGCATATTTTTCATCGTTACTACAGCAGGTCGTCACTATCCTCACAACGTAGGTTTGTTCCTTCACCGAATGTTTTTAGTTGATCATATTCTGGTGGACCACTAAACTGTAAAGTAAAGATCAGATCAAAATATTTAGATGTTTATAATAACAAAACACGTTGCAGAAATATAGCCTCTAACATTGTTTCCAGTATATTACGTATATTACTCGCATCGAGATAGTTAAATTTTCACATTTTTAAGTTCGAAGTTTACAGAGAACTTTAAAATGTGAAAATTTAATATCGAGATGTAAGAAATTATCGTAATAACCTGGAAAACAATGTTACTGATTGTTTCTCTAATTTATTTGAGGTAAATCAGTCTCTGTAGTCTCTAGTCTAAAATGTGTCGCCATTTGTTGCTAGCGTTTCATTGCACCATTCATTGAAAGGGATGATGAGCATAATATGTTTGATACAAATGTCAAATTATCAATAAATTGAGTTATCTAAGTCATTTAAATGCAAAAACCATATCGCTAGACAATGATGCAGAGGTTAATTTCATCAACACCCGGTTGCACTGTTTCTAGAAACTGACACGAGACATTCACATGATTGACCAATCACTAAATGAGATCAAATTACACAAATGTTGATTATTATTTCGATAACCAATCTATCAGGGATGTTTCAGTTTGCTAGAAATTAGCAAAAACTTAATAACAGTCAGAGGATGAGTCAGAGTCATTCAGAGTCAATCTTTATTAATATCTCTTCAATACACATGCAGATATAATGAATACTATATGGAACACCAGAACTTGCAAAAAAAAACTCGTGTGGAACTACATCTTTGAAGAGATCCAGATTTTATTGCTGACCTGACAAAGACTGACTATGACTAAACCGGACTTTTCATTGGCAATTTGACGATTGCCAATCATGCAGCAGGTCATGCTTACATTAAAGATCCTCTGCAGAGCATCTGAGGATGCCTCTTAATTTTTGTCAAGTTCTTGTGTAGTTTTAATTATTTGCCCTGTCTTAATGCGGTTGTCATAATTTGTTTTAAACCGTAATATGAATTGCCTTGTTTTCTTTTTATTTTAAGTTTTTAGATTCCCCCTCCCTCAATTTTTGTTGCAGTTGTATTATAACAAAACGTACTAACCATTGAAGTGTCTATTTCAGAATAACCAGCGGCTTTAAGAACTTCCAGGGGATTTTTCTTTTCAATTTTTACGGAAGATTTCACTGGTGGTTTATATTTCTAAAATAGAAAAGAGAGTTTCTGATTCAAACTTTGTTATAATATTTACACATTTAATACTCATATCGAAAAATACAACATTGTAAATGCATTACTATATAAGTGTGATTATTTGTAATCATATTGTATATAATTAATAATTTTCGATAATTTATAGTTGTCGTCAAGATTTTACAAAGCACCATACTTGTCTATATAAAAATGTCTTGTTATTGTAAGAGATTGACATTGTCTACCAATGATATGTAATCATGAATCATTGCCTTGTGTATTTAAAACTCCAGTCCCTTTAAAGATTCAATGTGACAAATATAAGTCCGAAGCATATTCATTGGACGAACGACAAACCCAAGAGCGCAAATATCCGTACACAAAACGAATTAGGACAGCCGTTCAATTCTCGGGTATTTTATTAAGCAAGACCAATAACATGTCTGGACCCAAGTCACCGTCACTACTATTCAACGAAGATTACAAGTGTTTCTTTTCCAAACTAACAGAATGCCATGTATAAGTTTGCAAATTCAAACAAGTATTCATTTACCTTATTATCAAAACATTCTTCAAATGCAATTTAAATATCATTAAGTTCCACTCTACAAAGTTGAACAGAGAATACAATGAAAATTGTACTTAACACTTTAATAAAGGATAAAAGCTTAACCTAAGTTTCAAATAAACACATACTTTGTATTCATACAAGAAAATATGTCAAAACAAAGCAAAAATTCACGAATAAGTTGCCAAGTGTTGCCACGTTATGCCAGCATAACGAAATTTACTGGTTTTTTATGCAACTTCGGTATTTTTTGTATATAAGAAACAAACTGAGTACCACGCTGATATAATATGATGCAATAAAGGACAAAATTCAATAACAGGTAAATTTGACATTTGTTTTTTTTCTTTTTTTATAAAATCTAGTCCCATCTTCACTGTGTCCAGACCAACTGTGTAAAGTTTCGTAGGTATCAAACTTGTATTGGTCCCATTATATAAAAATATTAACTTGGTACCTGAATGTAAAAGTAAAAAATAAAATTAAATAAAATTAAAAAAATGACCAAATTTAACAATGGATTAATTCGACATTTTTTATTCAAAACTGCCCCAAAAGGCAGGGGATTACACATCTTCAATGTGTCCAGAACATCTGCTCAAGCATCAGTTATAAGGTGTAAGAGTCTCAGATTCAACAAACTCAGTACCTGTAATGTCAAAATGTGATGAAAAAATGACTAAGTTCACCAATGGATAAATTGGACATTTTTTTTCAAAATTGCCAAAAAAGAGAATATCACATCTTTTATATGTCCAGAAAAACTGTGCAAAGTTTCAAAAGTATCAGGTATAAAATGTCAGAGGTTCAGATTATACACACTCAGCACCGTTTTATGCAATTAAATGAAAAAAAGATGACTAAGATAACTGGGTCGATAACTGTTAGTCTCCGAGGGTTTTCACCAACAAAGTAGCCAGTAATTCGTTGCTGGCCCAAAACCCGATTTTATTTGGAAACTTGCAATATCTAATTTAACAAAGTTTTGTTCAAAACAACGGCAGTAGAATACCGAAGGAACAAAGGAGTGAAATTTACAAAAATGGAAGACCAAAGACACGGCAAAAACGAGAACACGGAAACAATGACATTAAGCAGATACAAAGCACAGAAACAGAAATTACATTATTCAAAACAAAGGCACTCACAGTGTGAACTCCAGTGAAACTGAGAGTGACATCAGGTGCTCCGGAAGGGTAAGCATGTCCTGCTCTGTTAACAGCACCCGTCACACTGTAAGTGAGGCATATATGTTTTTGAAACACTAAGGGGTATCTCCCTCTCGCTTAGCTCTGTCGTTAGCTGGATTCGGCTTTACTATTTAGACCCTGTTGGTAATTTATACTAATCAGATTTAACACAAATTTAGATATATGGATTTCCAAATGGATTTGATCTACACTGAAGAGACATAAGTTGTCGAAATACGCATATGCAGAATCCAAATTAACACTAACTTCGGTATTTTGTTATTTAACAATTGGTAATACCGACAGTTTTTTATTCAAAACTACCCAAAAGGGCAGGTGCACATCTTCAATGAATTCAGCTACTGTAAACGAACTTATTTTCGCGGCTACTTTATTTCGCGTTTTGTCCCTCCTGATGAGGTTCGCGGAGATTAATTTTCGCGATTTTCTATTTCTGTTTATGCATTTATATAAGGACATGAACTATTCGTGACGATTTATTTTCGCGATATTTTCACGCACGCGTTTACAGTATGCAAAGTTTCAGAAGCATCGGGTAAAAGGTGTTTGAGTTTCAGATTACACAAACTTGGTACCCCAAAAAAGTGACGGACGGACGGAATCGAGCGACTCCTAGACCTGCGGTCATCGTTTGTGTTGCAGGTAAAAATTGAGGGTTTAACAGGATTTACGATTCATCAATATCCTCCGCTGAAATGACGACTATCTAAAGCACCTGCAAAGGCCGTATTGCACTAGCAAACCAAACTAAGGTAAAAGTTTGACGTTAAGATCACGAAAGACACCAAGGAGAAGCATATGAAAAACCATGATAGCCAATTTGAAAACTCAGCATCGAGATTGTTTAAAAAAACCAAAATAATAGACACAATCTTTTTTTTTAAACAATATGGAAAGTTTCAAATCCCTTAGTTGAATACTATTAGAGGAGACTGCATAAAATGTATAATCAGCTAATAGAATATATCCTTTAACTATCTGTTAAGTCGGAAAACTTTTAAAAAATGCAACCACAATTAAAGGTGTACTTGATCAATGAACAAATAAAGACATATATAGAAAATATGGAAAGTTTCAGATCCCTTAGCTGAATACTATTAAAGAAGATTGCACAAAATTTAAATATATCCTTCAACTATCTGTTAAGTCTATTAAAAAATGCGACAACAATTAAAGGTGTACTTGATCAATGAACAAATAAAGACATACATGTATATAAAATAAATATTTTATACCTTGAAAAGTTTCAATTCTCTTTGTTAAAAACTTAAAGATGTATTGAAAACATAAAATATATAGTCTTTAGTCCGCACAGGTAGACGAATTGAAACATATATCCGCACAGGCAGACGAATTGAAACATAAATACACCATTCTGTATCTTAAGGTAGATAGACAGTAATATTCATATCCATTAGGTTTTGTTGTAAGTCGGCACAATTGAAGAACTAATCTTACTTACCCGAAATCTGTAATAAAAAGTATGGGTCACCATGCTTGCTTTTTCTAGATTTGAGATCAAAGTTAGCTCATTTTTAACCATTTTTCACCATACACGGGGGGAAATATGGAAAGACAATGTTTAGCTAAATAGAAATGATTTATTTATCCATGAGAATTTGATGTATTTTTTTGAACAGATAGTTTATGATGTAATGAATTTGTTACAATTACAAAATGTATGTCAATATGCTTTTAATGGAGATATTTTACGAACTGTTGTGATTTTATCATTTACGGGAAAGGGGAGTTAATTTTCGGCAAATAAAACGAAATATGACGTTTCACATCTGTCATTAAAATATGATGTCAAAAAAAATAAGCCGTCAGATTACTGTTCCGGCCAGAAAATCAAACCTACCCGGTATCCGACTCTTTATTTTTCTAATGCACGATTGAATTACGCAGTGCAACAGTGTGTATCTACCTTAAATAGATAATTGACCATATTAAACATAGACCTGTTTCATTTCACAAACGTAACAGACTACTTTTAAGGTAGATAGACACTATTGCGCTGCGCAATTCAATCGAACCATTGAAAAATAAAGTCGAATAAGGTGACGGTTCATTAGAGGGCCGGAACAGCAATTGGACGGCAATTCCTTTGTGACGTTAAAATTGAATTACAGATGTCAAACGCCATATTTCGTCTACTTTGCCGCGAATTAGCTCCCTTTTCCAGTAAAATGATGTTAAATCCGGAAACTTAGCAAATATCTCCGTTACAAGCATAGTGACATTTATATTTTTTCGTTGTAAGCAAAAGATTATATGATACACTATCAATTTAAAAAGATATTTGAAGTTCTCATGGATAAAAGGTTCATATCTAATAAGCTAAAACATGCAATTCTTTCCCATGCATTCTATTTAAATTTTGGTGAAAAAATGGCAAATCTTTTTTTCAATTCTAGCAAAATCAAGCCTAATGACCAATGATTTTTATTATGGATTTTTAATTGTGCCGACTTATATTAAAATTTGAATAAAAGTGTCTATCTACCTTAACAAATCTTGTTTCCAGTTACGTGTTTAGTTTTGACGCGCAAAATTATTTGTGTTCCTTCTTTTATTGCATTGATTTTTTTTTTTAAATCTTACCTTTTTCTGTTTCTTTCTAACACTATGAATAACAAACTCGAATAGAGCTACACACATAGATATAACTAATCCACCAATAAGGATATGGAATATTCCAGAAACATTGCTAAGTGTAAGTGGACTCTTTTTGCTATCCTATCAGAACAGTAAATAACAAGAGTGAAGTAAATATCTTGTCTTTCATTGACTATGATATAAAGATCTCAACATATTTTTTCGAAGAATGTCAGACAGATTTTTTTTTTACTTTGTTGTAGCTTATGTCATAGTTTTAATGAGGTTCGATTGCTTTGTGGTTAACGAATTTTTATTCGGTACCATCCATAGTTATTCTTTTTCTAAGAAACATAAGTGTGTCATAATTAGTTTGAACATTGAAAAAAAAGTGTTCGTAGAAAAACTTAAACTTTAATATAAAGAAATAAAACATGCACTTCCTTAATGTATATTAAAACAACATGGAAAGTTTGAAATCCTTGTCAAAAGTTTTTCAACCACCTTTTACGTAGGAAAAGTTGTAAAATGCAAATAAAACTTTTTTGAATTAAATGGAAACTTCCGAGAAATAATTTAGGTAACTGGCTCAGAATCATGATAAAGAGTAAAATGTCTATGAATATACTCACAAAATTAAGATTAAAACATTCATGTTTTATAAAAAAAAATCATATATATTTAAATGCGATACGACAAATGTAAGTTTCAAACAGAGGTCAACAATTTTGTTTCTCTGCTAGAAACATTTAAAATGTATAAATGTCAATGTTTAGACAACCTTGCGACGTCGCATATAAGGAAAAAACTCATACATGGGTTTTGCTTTGGAACAATGTTTTAATCGTTTTCTTCATCTCCAAACATTAGGGTAATTAAAAACCAAAATGTCGATGTCACTGTAAATTTACTCACTGCATATAGCAATTCTGAAAAGCTATGTCCCTTCAGTTCAAATAAAGTAAAAACTTTGGAAACCAAGAAATCGAAAGATATATAGAAGCTGATAGGGAACAAATAACCAAAAGGATGTTAATTAAGAGGCTAAATCAGCTAGACCTAAGCATTGCGTGTTTGGGATACTCCCTAGTTTGTCAAAATTATATAAATAACTCAATACCGAAGTTACTGTGAACTTAGTTTCAGTAAATGCGCGTTTCGACAACTAATGTCTCTTCAGTGACAACTTATCATTTGGAAGACGATAAATTCAAAGATATTTAAAAAAATGATAGAGAACAAATAACCAATTTGATTTAAATGTAAAGCCAAAATAATCTAAGGACAGAGCTTACTGTGATATTGTAAGTTTCCAAATAAAAAAAATCGGGTATCGGGCCATCACCGAAGTGTTTGCCTACTAGGTTTTGATAATAAAAAATCATCTGAAAAATATCCTGCACCAACCTCATGCTTCAATGATCACGAAATAAAGCATTGCTCAAAATAGTTGCGAGGAGTGTAATGTGTCTGTTTAATAATAAAAAGTACTTATAAATCCTACTGTACGGCAGTGATGGTGACAAATATATAAAAATTATTTAATTAAAAATCTTTTAAATGGTATTTTTCTTAACTCATCAAATATGTACGTTAAAATATAAAGATTATTTCAAATTTTCTCTTCCGAATGTCGCATTCCTGAGAAGGTTTTTTCGAAAAACCAATTTAAAAAGAAAAGAATGCTACGATAAAACAAAAAACAAAAACAAAAAACAAAAACAAAAAAAACAACAAAAAAACAAAAAAAAGTGTGCAGTTTACTTGATTTTCTTCTTGGTAATATTTTTGTCTTATTGGATTGTATCAGTGACTCGTAAACGATGATAAAATATAAGATGCATCGATATATTTTCCAGAACTAGAGATAAAGGAAATGACAGACGGCACTACATCTACATTGTTTGGCCTTCCATCTCAAATTTGACGAAAATCTCAGTAATAGAATCTAAAATGACAATTTTCATTTCAAAATAGTCACTTTCCCAAACATGGACATCCAACTTCCACTGTTAATGGAGTTTATTTTCATAGTTGATTTGTCACGAGAGATCTAGCATAACAGACTCATTTGACATTTTTATCTTCTCGAGCAACGTGTTAATCACGACTCAGACAAAAGATTCCGTCTCATACAATTATAAAAAAAATTCATTAATACATATCAGTCGCTTGTGGAAAACATTGAAGTTTTGGCCTTGACTGTGATTCAAGATTCTTATTTTACTTGATACTGGGATGATGATTTCTTTTTTCTGTCTACGACCTTTTAAAAGCAATTGCTGTTGAGTTGTTACTGGACAGTATCGTAATGTTAGGCTACGTTTTCCGTGCCATAAAATCGGTTTAACATACCATTTCTTTTGATATGCCTATAGCAAGTCAGGACCATTGCGATCGACAGTTTTTCATGTGGTTTTCACATGCTTTGATTTTTTGCCTCTTGGACTTTGGCATTTGTCAATAGGGCATGTAAGTCTCGTCATGTGACTCACGAGAATCAACGATAAACAGGCAATTCGAAAACGTTTCTTGCCAAAACATGACGTCAGAGGATTGTGACGTTCAAATTGTTTGTTTGAAACGTCATATATCTTTGTTTAAAATGTAACTTCCGGGTACAATTTTTGATCCCGGAAGTTCCAAAATGTACCCGGACTTTCATGCCCTATTTTTTTCCGTACTTTTTATAAGTACATTTTATTACTTTTATAAACAAGGATTTTGCAAAAGAAATGCGAGAAAAATAAACGTCACATGTGAAACAAAGTTCTGCAACTTGTATACATGTTCCACTTGGAGTACCTTAGAATCTGAAGATCCACAATTTCCTTTGTCGTACCACCATTTTTGTTCCAGTTTATATAACTCTCCCTCTTGGTTTAATCTTAGTATAATCAATGTCAAATTCTTTCTACAACAGTCAGATTTTCAACGTTAGATTGATAAATTTGCATGAAAGAACAATACGTACCATAGGTCAAACTGCCATAACCTTTTTAGATAAACTTTATAAAATAATTAAATGTATGAAATATTCATAAAATTGGCGGTAATGAAGGAACTAGGCATTCATGAAAACTTACTGCTTTATAAATAACAAATACCGAAGTTACTGTATTGTATTGGTAAATGAGATACAATGGCCAAGTGTGAATTCATGAAAAATTCACACTTGGTCATTTTTTCTCTTACTTAAACCATTGTTGAAACATTTATGCAATCAAGACACATTTATGTAATCAAGAGATCAAAAGGATTATCGACTATCTAATTACTACATTGTTATTTTCGTAATATATATGTCTTTTTGATCGAAAGTTCACTCAGTATTAAAGAAGAATTATCCTAACAGTTTGATTTTAAATGATATCTACTATTCAGATAAATTTTGAATGTGGTTTTGTTCATTTCAAAGTGAGTCGAACGGGCATTAAATTCAGTAAAATAATGTCTGTGAATAATGTTGAACCTCTAAACCTTATCAAAGAAGAACGAAGAAGACAGACAAGGTAAGTTTTGCCTGAATAATGAAATACTTTCTGCCGAAACATATGTTAATATTTTTAAACCCATGGTAATACATGCACGAGGAAAAGGCAGGGAAGGAAACATTGTAATTTTTAGCTATATTTGTTAATCGAGTCATGTTTTCGATTCGAAAGAAATAAAAAATTAACAAAAATGAAAGAAATAAAAAGTCTAATTGTTTATACTATAGAATTTTTACCCCCTCCCCCCAAAAAAGACTATTAACTGAGCAGTAGGTATTTGATTACTTATTGATAAAGTTCCATCATACAACAACTTTTTATTGGAATTTGATGATAAAACTTTATAAAAAATCTTTTAAAGCTGGTATGTTATTCGATTCACATGGAACTTTATCAAACATATACAAGAAAAGTCGAAATATGGTGTAAATATAACAAATACCGAAGTTACTGTTACTATATTTTCTGCATATGCGCATTTCGACATTTTATGTCTCATAAGTGCAGATCAAACCAAAACTTTTGGAAGTCCATTAACCGAAAAACTTGTTAAAGCTGATAGAGAAAAAATAACGAAAAAAAAAAACAGATCTCAATAGAAAAGCAACAATTAAGCTAAGGAAAGTGCTCCGCATCAGGGAGATACTCCATTGTTTTAAACAAATAAAGTCAGTTTTCGGGTCAGCACCGAAGTACTGACTACTGGGTTGGTGAATAAATTCTGACACCAGCACCTGGGTTAGAAAATAATGTAGCTCTCGCGATGCTCATTAGGAAAAAAAAACTCCACAGAATACAAAAATGTTCCCAGCATTAGGGCCATAACGTATCCCGATTCAGATGAAAATTCCAGCCCCCCCCCACC
>MJUU01059807.1:20571-41459 GCA_002080025.1 Modiolus philippinarum | reverse complement strand
TAAACCTTATCAAAGAAGAACGAAGAAGACAGACAACGTAAGTTTTGCCTGTATAATGAAATACTTTCTGCCGAAACATATGTTAATATTTTTAAACCCATGGTAATACATGCACGAGGAAAGGGCAGGGAAGGAAACATTGTAATGTTTAGCTATATTTGTTAATCGAGTCATGTTTGCGATTCGAAAGAAATAAAAAATTAACAAAAATGAAAGAAATAAAAAGTCTAATTGTTTATACTACAGAATCTTTACCCCCCCCCCCCNAAAGACTATTAACTGAGCAGTAGGTATTTGATTACTTATTGATGAAGTTCCATCATAAAACAACTTTTTATAGAATTTGATGATAAAACTTTATAAAAAAATCTTTTAAAGCTGGTTTGTTATTCGATTCACATGGAACTTTATCAAACATATACAAGAAAAGTCGAAATATGGTGTAAATATAACAAATACCGAAGTTACTGTTACTATAATCTCTGCATATGCGCATTTCGACATTTTATGTCTCATCAGTGCAGATCAAACCAAAACTTTTGGAAGTCCATTAACCGAAAAACTTGTTAAAGCTGATAGAGAAAAAATAACAAAAAAAAAGATCTCAATAGAAAAGCAACAATTAAGCTAAGGAAAGTGCTCTGCATTTGTTTTTAACAAATAAAGTCGGTTTTCGGGTCAGCACCGAAGTACTGACTACTGGGTTGGTGAATAAATTCTGACACCAGCACCTGGGTTAGAAAATAATGTAGCCCTTACGTTGCTCATTAGGAAAAAAACTCCACAGAATACAAAAATGTTCCTAGCATTAGGGCCATAAGGTATCCCGATTCAGATGAAAATTCCAGCCCCCCCCCCCCCCCCCCCCCCCTCCCCCCCACGAAAATCAATGGGCCCGTGCCTTACAACACTATCACAACACTCGATTCGAACAATACTATTTCGCTGAATCGGACAATTCTTTCGCAGTGAAATGTAGTAAACATACATTTCCCTCTGTACGTTTTTAATCTTTAAATTGGAGAAAAAAAATAGAGAGGATGCCGTGGATTCTTGAAAAAGAATCCACAGTTAATACGATAGGATGACGTCACAACAATGATTTAAAAAGTAATAAAGTATTGAAACAGTACAAATTATCAGGTTTAATATAAAGATTCATTCCAACAGGTGAGAAACAAGTGACTTGAATGCATATTATTTTTATAAAATCATGCCATGAACAAATAACTGAATACCGAAGTTACTTTAAATTTAATTTCTACATATTCACACTTCGACAATTTATCTGTCTTCAGTGCAGAACAATTAATGTAGTCCTTTGCTGATTAGACAGAAACAACAAAGGGGGGGAATTCACAGAATATAAAACAATATAAAATAAGTATCGAATGCAACATGTTTGTATTTGCCAATGAAATTTCCGTATTTTGCTTTCATCAAAAATTTTATACAGCACCTTCCCTAAATGTCATACATCAGGTCTTAGTACTTTTAGATAAATAAAAAATATTTAAAAGAATTGCATAATTTTCTGTTTGGGTTCTTTCAACTTGTAAATTGCACTATCATTAGAAACCAATACCTTAATTCAGAAAGTTCAAGTGATGTTGCTATGCCATATCCTTTGGAGTCTAAATTGTCGCCAACTTTCATCGTATTGCATGGTTTCTGTTGACTTTCGAATTTATTTCTTGGCGATTCTAATATATATGCATAATCATGTTTCGATTTTCGTACTTTAGCTATCCCCTCTTCGTCAGTACCGACCATAACTCCGGGGTTTGCTTTCATATACTCCCACATCGTTTTGTAAACATGTACTTTTGTTTGCTGCAATGTGTCATATTTTTATGTAAATTATTACCTTAGGTTGCTACAAAGTATCAAATGTTTTTGTAAATACATTAGTTTGCTACATATTATGAAATGTCTGTAAATTATTACTTAAGTTGCTACAAAGTATCATATTTTTATGTACATTATTACTTAAGTTTGTTATAATGAGTCATATGTTTAAGTCTTAAATTATTGCCTTAGTTTACTGCGATGTCTTTTAGGCTTATGTAAATACCTTAGTCTGCTTAAAAGTATCAACTGTATATTTAATTCATCATATGTGTCATATATTTATGTAAATTATTTCCTTAGTTTGCTACAACGTGTTGTATAGAGAAATAAAGAATTTAATTCATTATTTAGAGCATTTTTGTATCACAACACAACGTATCAAAAACTATGTAAATAACAAAATACCGAAGTTACTGTTTACGTAGTTTCTGTATACGAGTGTTTCGACAACGTATGTTTCTTCCGTGCAGATCAAATTAAAACAGATATCTTTGGGTACATCCAGAGTTTGTTACCGGACTGACTAACAACGACTGTGACAAAATCGAACTTTTCACCGGCAGTGTGACGGGTGCCACGCGTGGAGCAGATCATGCTTGCCCTTCCGGAGCACCTGATGATACCTCAGTTTATATATAGGGGTTCACACTGCTAGTGCTTTAGTTTTGTGGCGTTTTTGTTCATTTTTGTTTATTTGTTATGTCTTTGTCATACTGTCTCAATTCGTGTTGCTGTGAATTGCCGTGATTTTGGATTTATGACCTTAGAACTTCCCCTTTCCTCGTTCTTGCTTCGATATTCGTTTGCCGATGTATTGGAAGTTCATATACTGAAATGCGTGTAAAAGCTGATAGAGAACATACAACCAAAAGGATCTAAATAGAAAAGGCAAAATTCAGCTTGGGGCAGAGCTATGCACGATAGAATTGAAACACGATTAAACCAACCGTTGTATTTAGTTTACATATATAAAAAGCTAAATCAAGAAAATGGTATCATAATTAAGATACTAGCTGCTTGCATATGTATATCTATTATGTCCTTCGCTTTACACTAACGTCACCGTTGTTTCCTTATGCATTTATCCAATTGTAATGTAAATAACCAAATAAACATGCTGATGAAGGCCGGTGGCGTGGCCGAAAGCTCCAAGCTTTTTTAGCATATTTGTGTGATCTATTAAACATATATAAGTTGCAAGATATGCAAATTCAAAAATATATGCCCGTAGTTTTGCTTGAGGAGGTTACACGTTAAGATCATTTACTATTGATGAAATTTAAACCTTCAGGGAAATTTCACAAATTGTATTTCCTAAATTTTATTTACCACATTACCTTGAAAAACTCTTCAGTTGCACCACCTCGATAAATTCCATATGCTATTTTTGACTGTGCTGCTAAGTCATCCGCTGATCGAATAGGCGTTAATAACCGCTCCACTGTAAGAAATGCTGCTAAATTGGCAGTATAAGATGAAATAAGAATAAGTGTAAAAAACCACCATGCACTACCGACAACTCTGCCGGACACTGACCTGTAAGGTACAATAATAACAAGTGATAACTGTGTTCGCACGCAAAACACAAAAATCTCCCTAACGAACTCCCTTATCAGATTTATTGGCATTTTGAGACCCCTATCAAAAGCAATTCAGGCAGGGGTTCCCTCTATAAATTAGTTTATGCATATTGCTGAAATCAGAACATAACATGAGGCAAAAAGTGTATTATTCTCAAAATTTCAATATTTGTATGTGGTTTCCAGGCAGCAACAACTTTTCTGAAATTCCAAATACTTTAAAAATTGATGTTTTATACCCCGTAAATTTCCTATGAGGTTTCATGAAGCTAGTGTTAATAGTTTTTGAGATATAAAAATGGGGAATTAAAACATTCAAAATTTCATTTTTCAATAGGGTTAACATTGCAGACCCCATCCCTTTTCAGCCCAAAAATATACCCTTAATAAACCCCCTTTTGATTTTTTTTTGTTTCTTGCCCAACTAAATATATGGGGCCAACATCCTACAAAGTTTGAAAGTTCTTGGTAAAATGGTCTCTGAGATCTGATTCGGACAAGTTCCTCCGGACGAGAGCGGAATAATAACTAGATTTGCAATTGCAAGCAATAGCTAATGTCGCCCCAGACAGCCAATTCGATGATTCCATCTTGTTCGCAGTGTCAAAATATACATAGAAATAATTTTTCATTGAAATCGGACAAGTTGAAATGTCGACGTAACTTTGCACCCATGTTGGAAATGTAGGCTATTTTTAATTTTGTATTTTGTTGCATGCCCATCTTCTTATGGTGATCCGATTTTTTGCGAAATATGAATGAATTGCGTCAAGGCATATTTGAGATTTTGTCATTTTTATTGAAATCGGACAAATTTAAAGTGTCAACGTAACTTGGTAGCCATCTTGGAAATGGCAGCCATTTTGAAATTTTGGCCGGTGCAGACACAATTTTACAAGGTGGTTTCAACTTTTGCCAAGTATAAATGAATTTTGTCCAAGCATCTCTAAGAACGAAGCCAGACAAAAATCATTGGAAGAAAGAAAAGAATGAAACGATAATAAGAATAGAGAAACGGACAAAGAACAATATGTCGTCCCGACTACGTCTGGAGCGACATAATAATAAGAAGAAACGCAACAAAAACAACCAGTCTTTCAACTTTGTTTTGGAGACTTAAATATAGGATAATTAACGTCCGTTAAATGCACTGACGTGAATGAAATCTTCTGTGTTTTGTCCAATTAGCATTTGTGACTTTACTATGTGAAAAGTTAGTTTTTTGTTGAGTGAAAAAGTCGCTAGCTGTTTAATAAATATATATTTTTGGAGTCTCATTGAAGATTTTGGACATTCACTGATTGACAGCACCATTGATTGATAGAGATGTATTTTCATTGGAGGAAAAGAACAGTACAAATAGGACGAGAATTCGCGATAAGGCGGGTGTACGTAAAATTTGATTGTCAGCTGAATATAGGACGATGAAGTCGGCAAGACAAAAAATATACCACTGTACTGCAATCGATTTAATATCACCCAAAAACCGCATGCGAGATATCTACCGCTACATTGTATCGCAATCGAGTTAAGGTCACCCCAAAATCGCATGCGAGATATTAACCGCTGCATTGTACCGCAATCTATTTCAGGTCACTCAAAAAAAGATGTAAGATATGATTAGAGTTCTGATGTTTAATGCACCAATAATTCTGCATCTATTTATCCCTTTAAGGTAATTGCAATGTTACTTCTTGTATTGATTTTTTGTTCAAATATACAGACAGTTTCTATCGTAACGTACACACCTAGATATAAACATACTGACCTTTACAAAGATACTAACATAATATGCATCCAGACTTTGATATTTGCCCAAGGTTGGTTTCAGAATACGTTTAATGCATAAAGGCAAGATTTATAGTATCAACTTGGCTCTCACACACCATTAGAAGATCAGATAATATTAAGATAGTTCGGCTGACCAAACAATTAAACGCTTGCATAATGTTTCTAATTTTTCTGCAATTAAAAGTTTATTTAACGCACTCCAAATATTTGGTAAGAAAATCAATGGGTCAACAATAAGAAGTTTCAAATAGCAAGATTTTGATTTTTCTAATACATAGTTTATATAGGGATAAAATTAATTTTGATACTTTAATATTTAAAAAATCGATATAAATTTGGATGAAAATGAAGAAAACTGTATGTTAAAGAAATAATTTTCAAAAAAATGAAATAAAAAATTTTGGTATCCGACCATATATTAAAAAAAATCATGAACTTCTGATTTTTCTCTCATTATGCCTTCATAATCATCTCTCCTTCATAAAAATCAGGAGTTTTTTTTAAATTGATGTGTAATTTATATACGTAGGGCAACAAATTTGTCCCCTTCATTCGATTTATTATTAGTAAACCATACAAAATTATTTTGACATCAGTTTAATGGTTGATTCCAATTTTTATCAAATGCGCAAGGTAGATTTACAGTTTTAGACACCCGAGCGACCTAAGTATAGTTTGTTTTGTTTTCATTTTGATTATCACCATGTTCCAGTTGCATAAACAGGTATTAAATATTTCTTATATAAAGAAAAAAGTCCTGAAATTGATTCCATTCGGAATTAATTATGCTGAGAATTTACATTTCGTTATTTTAACATAAAAATTTCACAAGCTGTATTTTTACTTTCATTACCCAACATTATTAATTAAACTTACGAACAATATTTTTGACAGTTAATAAGTATTTAAAATAGCATTTGACAGCAGATATATGCCTGAATATTTTTTGGTTCTCCTTTTTTCACCAGAGTTATACGTAAGATGTAAATTCATTTTTAGCTATTGTTTATTTATTAAATCATTGATATGATCCATAGAGTAGATGTTATGTAGTAAATGATCAAATCTTGCCTTATGCTAATGTACAATCCATGTTGTCTTAAATAGAAAGGTGTGTTTCAGAAGTGCAAATGTGCATTAACGTCTGTAACTTGTGCGTGTGAATTCATATTATAGTAAATGGTTAAAGTGTTGTGATTTTGATAGGTATGTTACACAATACAAAATTGTGAATATAATCTCATCGCAAAGGATGTGCATAAACACATGCATATAAATATTAAGGCAAGACAGGAAATCAAAATAGAAATTCACTGTTACTATATATAAACAAACGTATACAAATATTCATTCAAAAATAGACAATATGGGTTTTATGACGCCGCGTTTATAGCTTTTTATAGATATCATGTGACCAACCTTGGGAATATATCAGATCCCTGCTGCATTAAAGCACCTAAGGCAAACCATAATGTATTAGAGAATGTAAACACATTAGCTTGATCTCTGGAATTAAGAACTTCTCTCCATTCGTATGGACTCCATCTGCCGACGAAGAACAGTACAATACTAACTGCCAGGAAACCAATCATTACACAAATCCATACGATCTCATCTAGTGGGTCCATAAAAGAAAAGACACCAGGCTTCTGTTTGTCAGGCTTTTTTATCATTATACTTATTCCAGTTTGCATAAATGGATTTGTAAAATCTACAGCTCTTTGTCTATCTTTTGTTATAGTCAAAGACGATAAGGCAAGATCTGTTTTCTGAAAGTATATCAGAATAAAAGCAAGTCAAAAAATAAGAATTCAGGCATTTAGATTTATATTTTATTACAATAATACAAAAGCATAAAATGCAATGTAAAAAATCCATACCTCATTTTAGACTAATTGAAAAAAAAATAAGTTCTTTGTGTCATTGTCATTCCTTCAAATATAGAATTCCAAAAAATTATCATGGATTGAAAATATATGGTTATTATGAAAATTGAAAAAAAATAAATTGTAAAACAAGAAGTGATGAACTCCATAAAATGTATCAAAGATTGAAAATGTGTTATGAAAATGATTAAAGACTATTGAGTTGGTCTTAATATGCCCTCTTTCATTCTCGGTTTTGATGTTTAAAACAGGTCAATAAAGACAAAAAAAAACTTTCGGTGCACTAGGCATCTACAAAAGTAGTATTAATTTGTAATTACAAAATGTAATTCTCACCACCTGTTTATTGTGCAACCATCTCATGATTTTATCATGCCAAGTTTTTTTTTACTAATTACTCGATGAGTGATCTGTGGTTACTATCGTTATTGTCTTCTCTTGGGTCTTTTGTCGGGCGACGAATTGCAGCGACTGTAAGGAAACTTTGCCGGTGCTAGGGGTCATTCTGAACACACTGTGAGGTATGAGCAAAGTTCATTGTTGAAAACCTCATGTTGACTTCAACATGTAGAACAACAATAAAAGCGTTGTTTCAATGGTTGTTTTTAACATGTATTTATAGAGATTTTGTCTAATGTGCATTTACTTCCTATCCCTAAATTGATTATACGAGTTAATGTAAGTGAACTCGGTAGATGTCCTTGGTATTGGATTTGGCCTCCTATTTCGATATTTTTGGAAATGGGTACTTCTTGTTTTACCACTTTTGGATTGTAGCTTTCCATATTATTTGATTCTAATGCTGCTGATGAAAGGTCCTTGAAACACGTGTACAGCATAACGAAATTTACTGTATTTATACAACTTCGGTATGTTTGTATTTTGAAACCATTGGGCCGATGCCACTGTTGGTGGACCAGAGGTCTCCGAGGGTATTCACCAGCCCAATAGTCAGACTTGTCTGACATGAAAAATTTACCTTGCGTTTTTTGAAATTTACTGTTTTTTATCAAAATTCTAAAGCCATACAAATACTAAGGCTTCACTCCATGTATTGCACTTGGTAGGTACCCTTGGTACTGGATTTGGCCTCCTATTTCGATATTTTTGGTAATGAGTACTTCTTGTTTTACTACTTTTGGATTGTGGCTTTCCATATTATTTGATTCTAATGCTGGTGATGAGAGGTTACTCCTTGAAACACGTGTACAGCATAACAAAATTTACTGTATTTATGCAACTTCGGTATTTTTGTATTTTTTACATTTACTGATAAACAACCGTAAGTGTCGACCAAACATCCAGCTTATCATATTTTATTCTTTATAGAAATATGGGTATAAGGTCTATTGTTTTTGTTTCGTGGTGGTAAAATCTATTTATAGAGATTTTGTCTCATGCGCATTTACTCCTTATCCCTTCATTGATTATACCAGTGCATTTAATTTTTAAACATTTACATGTACTGATAAACAATCGTAAGCGTCGCCAAACATCCAGCTTTTCATATTTTAATTGGTAGAAATATGGGTATAAGGTCTATTTTTTAAGTTTCGTGATGGTAAAATGCAAATTCATCATACAAAGCACTGTGCTTCGCTGATGTTGGTTTTACATTTAGATCATTTTTTTTGTTCTCTTTTTTTTAAATTTATCTTTAATTTATGTTCTTCCTCATCTGATTATTTTATCTGCACTTAAGAGACATAAATTGTCGAAATATCCATCTGCATAAACTAAATTTTCAGTAACTACAATATTTAGTTATCAATTCGGGAAATAACAAGCCGACATCCAAAGGACAGAAACTCAAAGTAAATGCAAAGCCACCGGAGAAATTGTTAACTGCCACTGACTTAGTACGGGCATTTCAACATAAATCGTATGTTAAACTGGTTTTCAACCTCCTTTTATACTTCAGTTTTGTTTGAAATAAAAAAGTAATTTAAATTGTTGATTCTAGGAAGTATAAGTCTCGTGTTTAGTATATCTTACGTTTGCTTACTAGCGCATTTCTGGCTTCATACACAGGGAAACTGTTAAACTAAATTTATATCAAGATGCAATACAAATAACAACAACAAGTTACTGACAATACAATCAATAAAAAAAACAAAAAACTAAAAAAGACTGAGCCTGTATCGGTCACCTGACAAATTGCTTCTATGCCATGCATGACCAAATAAGATGTATTTTACCAATGAGGTCTAATGTTCAGCTATGTTCTCCATTGGAACAAGTGTTTTTTTGTCTGATCATATTGAAATGAGTATTCTTTGCAAAGGGCCTTCAATACATCATTCCAATTTGCTTGAATAGTTTCAGAGAAGATAATGAAAAGTATGGTTTTCACATACCGTGCTACGATGTTCAAATTTGTTCTGCACTAAAGGCCATGTTTTATGTTGGATCAAATTGAAATGAACAAATTTTGTAAAGCCCTTTCCATACATAATTCCTGTAAAGTTTGGTTGAATTTGCTTCAGCAGTTTCAGAGGAGAAGATTAAAATGTGACTTTTCCCATAGGGTCCAATCTTAAACCTCAGTTCCGTGGTGGCGGCCATGTTTTTGTTGGATTGAAATAAAATTTGCAATCTGTGTTAAGGACGTTTAGTTCATCATGCATGTAAAGTTTGGTTGAATTTGCTTCAGCAGTTTCAGAAAAGAACATGAAAATGTGATTTTCCAATAGGGGCCTATGTTAAACCTAAGTTCCGTGCTGGCTGCCATGTTTTTATGAGATCTGAATGAAATGAGCAATCTTTAATGACCTTAATGCATCATTCCTGTAAAATTTGGTTGCATTTGCTTCAGTGATTCCAAAGGAAAAGATGAAGCTCTGATTTTTGGCATAGGGTCCAATGTTAAACCTAAGTTCGAGGCTGGCAGCCATGTTTTTTGTCTGATCAAATCAAAATGAGCAATCTTTGTAAAGGACCTTTAGTACATCATTCTTTTAAAGTTTATTTGCTTTAGTGGTTTCAGAGGAGAAGATGAAAATATGATTGTCCCATAGGGTCCAATCTTAAATTGTGTTCCCTCCTGGCGGCCATGATTTGTATTGGATTAAAGCGAAATGAGTAATCTTTGTTACGGACCTTTAGTACATCAATCCGGTAAAGTTTGGTTGAATTTGCTTCAGTGGTTTCAGAGGAGAAGATGAAAATATGATTGTCCCATAGGGTCGAATGTTAAATTGTTTCCCTGCTGGCGGGCATGATTTTTATTGGATTAGAGCGAAATGAGTAATCTGTGTTAGGGACCTTTAGTATATCAATCCGGTAAAGTTTGATTGAATTTGCTTCAGTGGTTTCAGAGGAGAAGATGAAAATGTGAGTTTCCCATAGGGTCCAATGTTAAACCATGTTCTGTGCTGGCGGCCATGTTTTTTTGTTGGATAGGAAGGAAATGAGCAATCTTTATTTAGGACCCTTAGTTTATCATTCCTGTAAAGTTTGGTTGAATTTGCTTCAGCCGTTTCAAAGCAGAAGATGAAAATGTGATTTTTCCCATAGGGTCCAATGTTACACCATGTTCCATGCTGGCAGCCATGTTTTTTGTCGGATCGGAAGGAAATGAGCAATCTTTGTTAAGGACCTTTAGTACATCATTCCTGTAAAGTTTGGCTGAATTTGCTTCGGTAGTTTTAGAGCAGTAGATGAAAATGTGATTTTCCCGTAGGGTCCAATGTTAAACCTAAGTTCCGCGCTGGCGGCCATGTTTTTTTATCGAATTAGAAAGAAATGAGCAATCATTGTTAAGAACCTTAAGTACATCATTCCTGTAAAGTTTGGTTGAATTTGCTTCATTGGTTTCAGAGCAGATGATGAAAATGTGATTTTTTCCATAGGGTCCAATGTTAAACCTAAGTTCCCCGCTGGCGGCCATGTTTTTTGTCGGATCGGAACGATATGAGCAATCTTTGTAAAAGACCTTCCAAACATCATTCCTGTAAAGTTTGGTTGAATTTGCCTCAGTAGTTTCAGAGGAGAAGATGAAAATGTGAAAAGTTTAACGGACGGACGGACGGACGACGGACGTCGAGTGATGGTAATAGCTCACACTGACCCTTTGGGTCAGGTGAGCCAAAAAAAACAAGAACACAAAAGAGGACTAACAGACTGAATCATTAGGTGCGCCGAAAGGGTAGACATTAACTCGCCAAGTCTTTTAAATTCAGCTGTCGTTATATAGATGATATTACTAAACAACACTGGCTTTTGTGATTTTCTTCAACAATCCAAAAAAACTCAAAATTAAGGATATTAAAGATACCTCCACATCGGCCTCGTTCCTTGACCTTCATCTTGAAATTGACAATGGAGGCTGTATGACAAATGCAATCGCTTTTCCAATAAGGAACTTACCTTTTCTTTGTAGCAACATTCCGAAAGTGCCAACATATGAAGTTTACATCTCCCAACTCATTCGCTACTAGCTACAGTGACTACTTTTTATAGAGCTCGGTTGCTTTCAAATAGTCTACTTAAACAAAGTTATGTTACCCATAACTTGAAGTCATCACTACAGTTTAACGGTCGACATCACGATCTTGTGGACCGCTCTGGGATATCTTCTTTTTCCGGATGGCAACAGATCTTTTACTTTACAGCAAAATTTTGTTTTGCCTCTACTCTATGTGTCTTTACTACCGCAATTTACATATTCAATACGGCCGGTGTAAGCAGGAGATGCTTAGTCTACCGGTGCACCTGGTTTCACACATGATTTTATTTGGTCCGTCTTGTTCATGTTTTATATGTGTGTATGACTTCATTTTTCTCTTCTGTCCCGAAGTCATGCCATGACTGTTTTTCATTTGTTTTTTCCCGATGTTGCCATTGTCCTTGTGTTATTCTTTTTAGACTCGTTTGGTTCTCATTTACGATATGAATGGCACCTGTATTAAGTCGGAGTCGATGTTTATCACTAAGAATGTTTATTACTTTTTTGCTCATTTAAACGTTTTGATGTTAATTTTCTTTTTATATAATTTAAATTTGGAATGGAATGCCACATTCACATGTTTTTGGATTATTAACACAAAGCTTACGTTTTCGATTATTTCACCAACCATACCATTCCACTTGAACGTCTCCTTGTCCAATTTTCCAAATTGGTTGTCTCCGACAAAATGAAATTTATATTCAAATTCTGTTCTATGAATTTTGACATATGCTTCTTTAATTTTTTGTATGAGCTCTATACAGTAACCTTCAAATAATTTTCCATCTATTTCTGTGACACCATCCGTCTTTTTATCCATATGGACTGAGGTTACATTTTGTACCCACGGGCGTCCCTTAAATACGAAAAAAATAGCGAAATAAATGTACAAACGCTCTCGAGTAACCAAACATTCGTCGAATTAAGTAAAATCAATAACAGATACAGAGGCTATTCCACGCATAACGCAATTGTTTTTTTATATATTGTGTTTCATGTGTTTGAAAATTGCAACTTTCACTTACACTGGATTAACCTACAACTAGTACTTAAAGGGTGACAGATTCCGTATACAGAGCAGGATGGAAACGCCTCTCCTTCCTTAGCACTTAATGTCAGTCTTTGTTTTGATGACAGTTCACGCTGTGTAATGTCATCTAAGTGATTTTCGATTTTTTTCTGCATAAATCTTTCTTCATTGTTAATTTTTTTTAGTCATTGCCGTGTAAGTTGATCTTGTATATTTTAATGGGGTAAAGTTCCATATAAAAACAAACTAAATTTTACATGTGCCACCCTATTGTTAAATATTTTCATTTTAATATGGAACCTTACACTTAAAAAAGAATATTACGAAATTATACCGTTTTATTTTAAGTCTTAAAAATAATCCATGAATCAACCTTAGTGTAATTGCAAATAGTCGAGTTTTTAGTTACATATTAACTACCAGTTACCAGTTTTGTTGCAATTCTCCAGGTTCTGTTTGAAGATAAAGGCATGTAAACTTGGGGCTCTCTTGAATCCATTCTTGTATCAAATCTTTTTCCTTCAGGTCTATTTGGAGACCAGTCACCAACCTGGAGAAACAATCTAATCTTATCTCTGGCCAGAAAACATTTAGAATGGTGAAAACAGAATATCAATCATTATAATATTTCCACCCTTTTCAGTTCCGATACTTTGAAGTATACAATAGATATGTTGAAATTAATGTCGAATTTTCGGTTAGCATAATACAAGAATATAGATTTAATTTGAGTTTCATTGTTTATGTTTATTGTTTAAATGCTTACCCATCCGGAGCACCTGATGTCACTCCCGGTTTTTATGGCAGTTCACACTGTCAGTGCTTTAGTTTTTCGTGTTGTCTTGTATATCATATTGTAACATTTTAGTTTTGTCTTCGTGAGTGATGTTTGTGCTACCGATTTGTCCTTGTGATTGTTTTCATACTATAGAGATTTACAAAAAGCTTTTCAAAATTTCACCATGATACTGTTTGAGGGTTAGAGAAGTAACATGTATCATGGATCACATTGGTTTTTGACTAAGGGTTAGAAAATGTCATTAACCATTCCGCTACCAAACAGACCTTTCAAAACACTTTATGCCTTACTGATAGTGTGACGGGTGTCGCTAGCGGGGCAGGACATGCTTACCCTTCCGGAGCACCTGATGTCACTCCCGGTGAGTTCACACTATGAGTGCCTCAGTTCTTAATGCTATCTGTCTCACGTCCTTGTTTTGTCTTTGTTTTTATCTGTTACCGTTTTTGCCATGTCTTTGGACTTCGATTTTTGTAGTCATCGCTTCCCTTGTTCCTTCGGTTTTCTACTGCCGTTGTTTTATGTTACGTTGGTCGGATAGACAATTAGAGAAAATAGAGTATTCAATTTAGACAAATATTCAGAATGAATTCTCTATACATGTATTATTTGAATAGTTGTTCAGTAATAGGTGCACTTTCATATAGCAGTTTGCCTTATTGAAATTTTGCACAGTTTTAGTTAACTGTGCAGCGTAATCAGTTCACAATGTTTTAATTCGGCATGTAGAATTTGGTTATAAGGAGGCTCACTCCTGAAAATGTTTATATCAAGGATTTCTTGAAATCTACTTTAATTGATTAAGCTTGGTAAACTAAATGAAATGGTAAAGAGAAATATATATGCTTGTGTCATTAAAATGGAGATACAAGACATTGAAAATTTAGCGGGAAATTGAATTCTCTGGATTTTCCCTTCGTCAGTTATGTTTGTGGAACCGATCTAGCCTTGTCCATGTTTGAATACTAAAATTATTACAAAAGCTTTTCAAAATATAAACTTGGTACTATTTGAGGGTTAGAGAAGTAATATACACCATTAAATTTAAATTGGTTTTGTCGCAGGGTTAGAAAATGGCATCAACCAATCATCCATCTAACAGATCTTTCAAAAAAATATATGCCTCACCGACTGATTGACGGGTGCTGTTTTTTTTTACAGAGCAGGAAATGCTTACCCTTCCGGAGCACCTGATGTCACTCTCAGTTTCATGGGAATTCACATTGTGATTGCCTTGGTTTTAAATGTTGTGCTTTTTATTTTTATGCTTTGCAGCTGTTTAAAGTCATTGTTATCTGTGTGATCGTTTTTGCCATGTTTTTGGACTTCAATTTTTATAAATACAACTCCTTTGTTCCTTCGTTATTATACTGCCGTTGTTTCACCTTAGGATTATTATTTTGTCTTAAAGCTAGGAGGTGATGTTTAGAATGTTATGAAACTTGTAAGGTGTCTGAATTTGACCTATAGGAGACATTCATGAAATAAAAAGTGGGTGTTAGTATACAAAAGTTTTAAGCCATGGAACTGGAAAAAACAGAAGAGTTCCGAAATCTGCCTCAAATTTAAAAAAAATGTGATGACTGAGCCTCCTTAAAATGGTTGATACTTTCCGTTTGTCACAGTTTCTGTATTTATCACGTATTAAAAAAGAAATTAGAAACGTTAAAGACCGGTCAAATCATTTCTGTTTACCTTGTCCAATTTTGTTTTATATCCCATTTGGTGTACTTCTAAAGTGTAGTCCCGTCTTTGTCCTTTTTCATCAAACGCAACTTTCCCAGTCAAACCTGCTGGAATTTCTACCTGTGCAAATAATGTTTCAAAAAACGGTAAATAACAGGTATTCCCTCTTCAAAAAGGCCACCTGCTGAAACTAAATGTACAGTAACTTCGTCATTGTGTTATTTTTTACCACTTGGTCGAAGCCACTGCTGGTGGACTGTTAATCTTCGACGGTATTCACCAGTCCAGTTGTTCAGTAATTCGATGCTGGCCCGGAAACCGATTTTTTGAAAGTTACAATATCTAAATATTGTCTAAGGAGTATTTCCCTCATGCAAAGCTCTGTCCATAGCTTAGTTTGTCTTTCTATTTAGATCCTTTTGATTATTTGTTCTCCATTAGCCTTTGTACACCTCTCGATTTCTGGATTTCCAATGTTTTGATTTTATCTGCAATGATGAGACATACGTTTTCGAAATAGCCATAGCAGAAAGTAAATTTTCAGTAACTTCGGCATTGTGTTATTTGATACCACTGAGTCGATGCCTGTGCTGGTGTACTGTAAGTCCCCAAGGGTATGTACCAGCAAAGTAGTCGTTACTTCGATGTTGACCCGGAAACCGATTTATTTTGAACTTGCAATATTTCAATTTTTGTAAAATTTTGTGAGTATTCCCTTCATGCAAATCTGTGTCCTCAGCTGATTCAGAACATATTTGTTATTTGTTTTCTGTCAGTTTAAAAGTTTATGGTCTTCCAAATGTTAAGATTTTATCTGCACTGAAGAGGCATAATTTGTTGAAATGATCATATGCAGAAAGTAGATTTACAGTAAGTTCGTTCTGTAGTTAATGGTTACCATTGACTCGATACTTCTACTGATAGTTTCGAAGGTATTAATTACCAGCCAAGCAGTTGGTATTTCGGTGCTGACCCGGAAATTGAATTTATTTGGAATTTGCAATATCTAAATTTATGTACAATTTGTTGAAAACTAGGTAGTATCTCCTTCATACAAAGCTCTATCCTTAGCTTTTTTTTTTGGCTTTCAATTCACACCGCGTCAAACGGACATTCGGGGTGTTTGTGATGTGAAGTGCGGGATGACTGTTTCGAAGCGAAGGATTGACAAACAATGCATGTTCATTTTCATTTATAAACATAAAGGCAGAGAGTCTTGTTAAAATGATTACTGCACGGAATGGAGTTATTATCATAGTTTGTGAAACTGTAAAGATATTTAAAATATACGCTGTAGATGTTGCAAACAATCGAGTCCAACTTCAGAATAGGGTGGGAAAACTGACAACATCACTAATTTTTCACCTGTAGTTTGCAACCAAAAGCTTATTGGTACAAAATATGAGATTAAAAACTTTTGTAATCATAAAAAAAAATTGATTTGTATAAATTTTAAAACCGAATAAACTACAAGTAAAGTCAAATTTGCCAAAATAAATTAAGGAGTATGGGGTGTTAACTTCATGTTCCTCATGGAGTGTATGCTCTAGTTTAAATCATATATTGTGTTCAATTCAATGGTATTTTTTCGCCTACAACGATACAAATATTCGTTTTTTACAGAAGACGTTTACAAAATCAATCAAAAACACATATATTGGCAAACAATTGCAATCTCATGCCGCTATTCACGAGCGAACTGCATGCACATGAAAAACAAAAACGAAAGACAAAAGACAAACGTAACCAACAAAAGTAACTCTGGATAGCCGGACTTGGTACTTTTTGTTCAAACAATATTTGAAATATATATATATATATATGTTTCAAATATTAGCTTTCGACTAGTTGGTGACTGAAGCTTGAACTGGGTTGTCATTTGAGGAGGTTATCTGAAACATAAAATGCGGGAAAGTCATTAGCTCTGTGTGGACGAAAGGTGTTTTGTAGTTTGATATACAAGTTAAAACAGTCGCAGCGAGAAAAACTCTAAAAAATACCTTGAAACAAAGAAAACAAACGGCATTAGGATTTACATCAACATTTCTCATATGCAATGGTTTTCAAGTGCGTTCATCGTCCGTTAGCTTTTAACCTTTTCAACAAAGATTGCACAGTTTGTTCTGATCTGATAAAAAAACATGACTACCAGCCGGGAACATAGTTTAACATTAACTGGACGCTATTGGAAAAATCACATCGTCATCTTCCTCTCTAAAACAACTATAGCAAATTTACATAATTTAACAGAACGATGTATGGAAGTACCTCAACAAAACATTGATATTTACTTTGTTTCGATCTAATAAAAAATATGGCCGCCAGCGCAGAACATAGTTTAACATTTGACCCTACGGGAAAATTACATTTTCATCCTCTAATCTGAAACCAATAATGTAAAATCAACCAAAATTTACAGGAATGATGTCTTGATGGTCCTTTACAAAGATTGCTCATTTTGACCTAACAAAAACAAGACCGCCAGCTCGGGACATAGTATAACATTGAATCTATGGTAAAATCGCATTTTCATCTCCTCCCCTGAAACCAGTGAAGCAAATTTAACTTAATTGGAATAAGATATGAAAGAGTGATAGCCTTCACAAAGATTACTTATTGCATTTGGATATGACAAATTACATGGATTCGGTGTGTTGCTATTCCAGAGGAACATAGCTAAAGGAAAACATTTTTTATAGAATAGGCATGTCCTGGAACCATCTTGTCAGGTGAGCAATACAGGCTCGGTCTCAGAATCTTTAGTTCATTTTTTAGAATGCTTTTGAACATATTTAGCCAGTGGACATTGTATATTCAGGTTGATTTTAAGTACGGGTTTTACTTAACATGTAGTAAAAAGTGTTGTCTGTAGGTGATATTGTTTTGTAAGGGATACAAAAGTGGAAGCCGGAATTTTACTTTTTAGGCCATTAGGCAACAATTCAATTTTAGTTATTATAATGGTATCCGTGTTGATATGTTCTTGACACTAATTCTAGATGTCCTAGCTCAACAATATGTTGTTGGTTTAACAGTGATGAGGTAAAGTGACAGAATATTATGTGAAATCTTGAACTGGGGTGATATTACCATGTAGTTCAGGGAAAAGATGCCGAATCCTTGAAGTATTAAAACAAAGAAATATAAAGGTCCATATCAATGACAGTCATTTCAAAATAGTATATTAGAAGATTTACCAGCATCCACTAGTTGTGCTCCAGGTTCTCCTTGAGAGAACAAAGCATCCAGAAAAAATAAATTCCAAAACACTTGTATTTTTTTAGTCCAAAAAGGAAAAACTAAATGGCATATTCCCTGCCATGTGCCATATGGATGCCAATATTCGTCCAACATATATTTTTAAGGTGCTCGATAATTTTATTGAACTAAGTTGATTAATACATGTCATATACAGACGTGGTATACTTGAATACAAGTACATCACGCTGTTTGTGGTAATGCAAATTTACAGATCAATGCTAGATCAAGGACAAAAAAATCTCAAATCTAGAATACATAGGATTGCTCACAAAGAGACATCATAAACTCTTATGACAAAACAAATAGATCATAAGACAAACGCCACAAAAATATAGCACTAACTAATGTAAGATATTGCCTTCGCTTGCAGTAATCTCTGAATGTTAAGCAGAGTTGAGAAAAAAAGGTCTATCACGCGATTAAGCTTCAAATAGTCTAAATAATATCACCACAGAAGATCGTTCATTGAATTATGCCCTCTGTTGGTGAATTAGTACCCGTCGGATAATATTTTTGAAATGACCGGAAGTAGGTTTTTGTCACAAATTGGTCCAGTAGTATAATTTCTGTTTCAATTGGCCCATCCACTTTTGAAGACTCAGCAATGTTTGGTTCATGACCTGAATGCTGTTGCAATTCTTACGATGGAAAAGTTATAAACATGATTTTATCTAACTATCCTTGAATTGTAATGTAAATTTATGTTACAAATATTAATTCAGTTGCTGCTTATCCTCTTTTGGCAGTCTAAGTATTATGCGGAACGATTTGCCATTAGGAGTTACACATTTAACCTTTTTATGGTCATTTTTCTTTTTCTGACATTAAAATAGTACTTTTATATAGGTAAAACAGCTAATGTGTATATCGGTGTGGGCGCAAAATATGCAATTGGATTGAAAGCAATCTATCATTCAAACGAAAGCCTACACGCCATGAGGAACGTGAAGTTAACACCCCATACTCCACAATATATTTTTGCAAATTTGACTTTGCTTGCAGTTTATTCGGTTATAAAACTTGTACAAATCATTTTTCTTACAATTACAAAAGTTTTCAATCAACCGTTTTGTACCAATAAGCTTTTGGTTGCAAACTACAGGTGAAAAATAAGTGATGTTGTCAGTTTTCGTACCCTATTCTGAAGTTGGGCTCGAGTGTTTGCAACATCTACAGCGTACATTTTAAATGTCTTTATTACATATTTAGCGAAGATATGTTTGTTTTGCATATGTAATATAGCCGGAAGTAAACAGTCCATATCATATACCCAGTCTGATATGGCCATATCAGACCGCCTCGTTCTGAAATATCCATATCAGACTGGTGATATGGCTATTTCGGCCAGATGTAATGATAACTTCTAATTGGAAGTATATAATAAACAGAATAAGACATGGTCTTTTCCATATCAGCACGGTTATCATCCCGATACCCATATCAGCCCTCGGTATGATGATACCTCCATTTCGTGCAGTAATAATTTTAACAAGACTCTCTACCTTTATGTTTATAGATGAAACTTGCATTGTTGGTCAATCCCTCGCTTCGAAACAGACACCCCGCACTTCACATAACAGACACCCCGAATGTTCCGTTGGACGCGGTGATTTAGATCATAATTTTTATTTGTTCTCTGTCATTTTTTAACATCTGTTTAAGGTCTTCCAAATGTTAAGATTTGATTTGCACTTAATAGACCTAATTTGTAGAAAATAGATACAGTACCAGGAATATTCAACCTGGCAATTTGACTGCAAAAGGATCACTAAGGGATCACAAAAGGATCACAGAAAAAAAAGTTATGATCACTGATCGCAATCCAGGAATGCGATCATGACCGCATGATCACATGGTTTCCGATCATTGATCACGTTTGTTGTGATCCTTGATCGCAGGTGTTGTGATCATTGATTGCAGAGATTGTGATCATTGATCGCAATAATTGTGATCAATGATCGCAGGAGATACAATTAAAGGATCAAAGGCGTTGCGATCAAGGATCACAGCCGTTGCGATCGAGGATCACAAACCTTGCGATCAAGGATCACAATCCTTGCGATCAAGGATCACAAAGATCGCAAGAGTTGTGTTATCAATGATTGTTTATTAAAAATAGAATTTTTTATTAACGAAATGAAAAATGTAATATCGTCTTAACTTATATTCATTATGCATGACAACTAATCGTTTATTTTACATGTATTATTCATTTCATTAAAACGTTTTGTTGAACAAAAATCGAGAATTGTTCTTCTTTATTGTTGCCTTTATTTATTCATTATTTTTTCATTTTTGTTTACTTTTTCATATTATTTTTTATTGATTTATTTATTTATTATTGTTATTTTTTTTTACTATTATTATTTCTAGATATAAAGCCTTTTACATCTTAAAGTTATTTCTGATTAAAAAATTCTTTGTTTATACTGTACATATGCCCAGAATAATTTACAATGAAAATATTCTACATTTATACATTATGTACTTTACAGTGCCAGGTTACTGATTTTTTAGATAAGTATATCTATCATTTATATGCCATTTACTCCTGTTT
>MJUU01059807.1:9626-19890 GCA_002080025.1 Modiolus philippinarum | reverse complement strand
ATCATGCCCAGTGCTGTTGACAATATTTACATGTTTATTGTCAGATCACTAGAGAAATCTATACATCATTCATGTATACTTTGGTTCAATTTGCTTTCATAGTTTCAGAGGAGATTATCTTCATACTTTCTATGCTTAAATTTGCTTCAGTACTATCAATACGTTCTATGCTTCAAATTGCGTCAGTACTATCAAAGGTGATGATCACAATATTTTTGACATAGATTTATATGTTTGACTTAGCCTGGCACTGACGGAAAGACTTCCATATGAGGTTTGATTCAGTTTGCATCTATATAGTTTCAGAGGTTATGGTAAAACTATGTTTTATCTAGAATACACTAGAATAATCGAGTCAGGACTGCTTATACATTTAATTGATTGATTGATTAGTTAAGAGTTTAACGTCTAGTGAGAAATATTCCAGCTATATCAGGACGAGAACAAAGTAATCAAATAAAAAAAAATTGTAAGTAAAAGAAGACAGAAATAAAGGTTTAAGGGACAACCGGGCAACGAGTTTTGATTGCCACTGGAAAAGAGGAGTATGGGTAGGGGCAGGAAATTTAGCCTTATATACGAGACCCAGTGACTCTGCTCTTTTTAGAAAAATATAGAAGGGGTGTTTATACTACATGGAGCATGGCGTCTCTCCTTACAGTTCGGCTATTATGGTTCGCTTTCCGTATTACATATATGACCTGACAATCCCGCATAGACAGGGTACTCCTCTCCACTAGCTGGGGATGCACTCGATTCAGGTACATGTACCGGGTTAATACATTTAATTTTCTCTGAAAATGGAAAAAAATGTCAAGTAAAATGAAGGGGTGAACAGGGTGTGTCTCTCCTTTCATTCGTCCCTCTCCTATCTTCTGCCCATTTTCTCCCGGTATTCCTTTCATTTTCTTTTTCTCCCTTCCCACTCCTTTTTCCAGCCCTCTCTTCCTTTTCCCGGACCTTTCTTCTTTCTCCCGCCCTCCCTTAACCCTGTCCGCCTATTCTTAAATGGATAAAAAAGACAAAATAATATACAGTGACTGCATGACATTTTTTCTAGCTTGCTCATCATTAAAGAGGGAACATTAACCCCCGCGTAAAAAGGTTCGTCAATATTCTTTATGCCAGAATCAAAGTGGTGTCATATGCAGCAATCAATCTCTATATCCTTTAGAACTATTAATTAACTGAAAAGTGGATGACGAAACGTTCTCCTTTTTTTTCAAAATACTCTTAGAAGAACATAAGATGCGTATTCCATGATTGGTCTACTCAAGTGGATAGGATTGTAATGTATGTAATGTCATATCGTATGAACCTGTTTAAATCAAAGGCGTATGCAAATGTATTATTTGTCTCTGACAGAACTACCGAACTTAAAACGGAATATATACATATATTATGTATAGTCTCATGAAATCAAAGACTGTCAATAAACTGGCGATACATGTACAACCGCATGAACTACGTTTATTCCATTCAGTGATCACTTACATCGAAAGGAAATAACATAGAAAGTTTTAAAGGTCATCTTCCTTCAGCATGCACAAAATGCAACTCCATAGAGGTCTGTGGCTAAACCCGAGAGTGCTTTTATTTACTTCACGTGCCTTATCAGACATGTTAATTGACCTGGGCAATCGAGTCACAAATACATTGTAATCAATACTTAAAATTCAGACAGAATGAACTTGACAAAAATTACAAATAGGCTATTACTCTTGGGGGATAAGAAGAAGCAAACCGAAAATTATACTATGAACCCCTACAAACAGGAGTGCCATAAGGTTTTCCGTAAGGATAGGCATATACTGCTTTACACGCGGCAAACTATACAAGAACTGTCCCCTGTAATGTTAAATTCGGTATGCGTCAATTCTGTTATGCAAGGTCTCATTATCGATAGGCTTGTTCCCGTTTTAAAACTGTGTTAATGCTATCTGGAAGACTATTGATCATAATTAGTAATATCGGAAGATAATAAAATGTTTAAATCCATAAGTACAAAGTTTTTCAGTTTTCGATGTTGCATATTCAAATAATGATATCGAACCCGAAATAAAGCATTATACATGTAGTTTTCTGTCAAAAAGGTATCTTGAAATTAGTCATTTTCAAGTAATTCAAAAATTTTAATACTTGTCTTGGAAATATTCGTTTTAAATGAGCTGAAAAAAATAAAAATCTAGTTTTTCTTATTTGTTTTTGTTTTTTTTTTGTATGTTTGATTTTGTTTTTTACATCAAAACATTTTGCAATGAATGATGCTACCTTACAACAATGTGTCACAAAGCTTGACACGTTTATTTTATTAGGATTTTAATTAGTATCCATAAAACTACATACATGTGTTTACAATCCACAGACTAAATGCCAAATTAGATGACAGAGGTGGTGGGGTATCTCCTATTTGTGATATTTTTGATAGGTATAATACTCCTACATAACAAGATTTCGAACAATTACCGATCAAGTCGTATCCCTCGGACAAGGGTTTGTACACGTTATTGGACAAAATTATTTATATGTTTTGATGTACATTGATTAAATTTTGCTCCTATTATGCACTTTGCTGCAGAAGTTGTTTAGAAATCTTGGGTAGAGTATATATCACAGTGTTGCGGATAATTTCTTTTTCCAAAATTATACATTAATAAACAAATTTTATTTGTAAATGAATAATCATCTGATATGTGAAACAGAAAAAATTTATTCAGAGACATATCTCTGATTTATCTGATTCTCAAACAATACACTGAAAGAGCAGCTGATTTACCACATCAAAAACATTTTTTACCGGAAAATTTTATTTTTATTCAATACACGTTCAAAGTTCAAAATTTGACAGTTGATTGAACACACCTTATGTAATTCCGGCCACAGTTTTGATCTTTTATTTAGATGTCAAGAAAATTAAATATGCCATATCATTCTATTTATAAATCAACTGTCTTTAAAAATCAAAGAGTTATCCAAGGCTCATGCATTACACAATGAAAGTTGAAAATCTAGTACATGTGTTTTGTAACTGCCTAATTCCAACATACAAGATATCTTTCAGGTCACGTTTTTGACTTTTGCTTAAGTAACAAATGCATTTTTATGTATTAATAAATTATCTTTTGATATCAATAAAAACAAATTGATCGGCTAATCTGATTTTTATTCAATACACACTCAAAGTTATAAAGTTGTCAGACAACAATAGCAGTCTTTTCCGGCCACTTTTTCTACCCCTTAGTAAAACAAAAATAATCATTTAAGCCATTTTATTTGTTAATAAATCATTTTTCAAAATGACTAATTTTTTTTGGATTCAGTCCTATAGATTTCGAAAATTAAGGTTTAAAGTCCCAATTTCACATTTTTTCTTCCGGCAATCGTGATGTCTTTAAAATTAATTTCATAAAGTAATGTATCATCTTATAGATCTTCTATTAGCTTTAAAAATATCTGTGAATAATTTTTCTATATGTTAATGCATTCAAAAGATATGAAGGACAAGGCATGCATTTCAAGACATTCAGGTTTTTCAAACCTCCCGTTAATACGAATTAAATATGTTACTTTGTAAATGGAACGAACTTATGCGATCAATGATCACAAGTTTGAGATCAAGGATCATATGACTAAATAGCGATCAAGGATCATATGAGTTTGCTATCAAGGATCACAATCTTGCGATCAAGGATCACAATCTTGCAATCAAGGATCACAACGATCGCACTGTTGTGATCAATGACACTGTGCAATCAAGGATCGCATCACAAGTTGTGATCACTGATCATTACTTTTGGGATCAATGATTGCAAATTGTTTTGTGATCANCACCCCGCACTTCACATAACAGACACCCCGAATGTTCCGTTGGACGCGGTGATTTAGATCATAATTTTTATTTGTTCTCTGTCATTTTTTAACATCTGTTTAAGGTCTTCCAAATGTTAAGATTTGATTTGCACTTAATAGACCTAATTTGTAGAAAATAGATACATGCTGAAACATGATTTACGGTAAGTTCGGTATTTGATTATAGTAAATAAAGATACAGGAAACGCCTACAATGGCTAAAATTTCAGGCTATAAGCAATGGCCAAAATTTCAGGCTATCATTTACATCTTAAAGATAACTTCGCAAAACACACAAATGACAGATAAAAGACGAACGATAGTAGGGGTAAACCGGTTTATAAGTACCGAGATGTATAGAGATATAGAGATGTATAGAGTATAGAGATGTATGCTCTTTATTTTTCTTAGATATGGTGTACTTGTACATGAGATAATATCTCATGTGTACACTTTGTTCAATTACTATTATCTAAATTTGTGTAAATTCTAAAACCTAAGGATTAACTCCCTCCATCGTAGTTTTGTCCTTAGCTATATTTGATATTACTGATTATTCGGATTTCTTTTGGTTTTATGCATTTCAAAGATTTTTGAAATTATGGATTTCCTTTGTTTGGGTTCTAGTGCTGCTGATGAGGAATTAATTTCCGAAATGGCCATACAGCTCATTGAAATTATTGCAATTGGGGTTAACATATGTGTTATGGTCTCATGTTCATTTACCCCATATCCTTTCGTGAAATACGAAAATTAATATTTATTTCTATTCAAACTTTGTTAACACTATAAAGATGTGTATTAAAACCTGCCTGTCTCATGGCTTCTGTTAATTCACTACCAACAGACGGTCTTTGTGGCAAGCTATTACAACTTGTACGTGTTATAATGCTCGTTGCCGGGTTCGTCGTATGTTTGCGAAATCCTTTTCCAATAAATTCTATGGCATCTATCATTAAAGCTTTGTCAATCTAAAACATTAATATATAAAAAAGAACATAAATACTTTCAAGCTTTCACCCATTTAACATTTTATGATCTACATCCACACTCAAACTCAAAGTTCAAATACAACGGCATATGAATTCATCATCCACCTTACACAGACCGACGCAAAAAAGCGGAAACGTTACTTTAGAAAATCTGAAAATAGGAATAAAAATGCAAACCCCAAAATTTCTATACAATTTAGTTCCAGAGGTCGTCATTTCTACAGCTTATGTCTCTTCAGAGTTCATTTATATTAAATCATTTTAACAGCAGAAATCAAAATATAAATTGAGAGGCACTAAAAACCAGGAATTACAACTTAAATGAATGAACGTGACTGAATACCAAATCAAGTGCCAATAAATCCTCACAAAAATAAAGCATGGTCGACACTTTTTGAGATCTTATACACAATTTGGTTTCTTGGTCTTCTTACTGTTTGAGTTTTATCTGCACTAAATTGACGTAACTGTCTCACTGCCAAACTCCAACCGACAGAACTTCAGATACTCCTTTTCCCTAAAGTAGTAGTATATGGTATCAGGAGCATTGCATAATCTACTCACTAAACAAAACATGTGTAAAATATGGCTTTGATTCATCAATTCATTTCTGTTCCTCTTTAAGTGCTTGTAAGTGCTATTTTACGTACCAAAATGCTGCTATGTATAATTAAATGGGACCTAAGAAATTGAAGAAAACGCAAACCTTGAGAGTTGGCTCAATACTATGCTCATGAGTTATTCATACCTGTCTTTCAGTGCTTATTTCACTATTCGGGGGTGACGGGATGATATACTATTATGGTGGGGTTGGTAGTGGTGATGTTAAGAGTTGTAGACATAGTGGCTAGGTTTCTTATGGAAGTGATGATGACAATTCCTTCTTCAAAAATATATATTTGTATTTCATGATGCTACTCACGACTGTTCACATGACTCATGAGTTGTTCACATGCCTGCTTGCACTACTCACTAGTTGATCAAACGAATCATGATTTACTCAAAACGGTGATCGCCTGATCATTTCCCTATTCGGTGGGGGTGGTAGCGGAATGTTATGGTGGTTGGAGTGGTGGTGATGGTTTATGTTATAAGATCCTCTTGTTATATAGGATGATGTTTGCTATTTACAGCTCGTTGACCTTAGAATGTCTGATAACTAATGCTAATTGCATCATTGTTTTAAACTGTAAAAGGGTCACTCTGCGCTTCATCTGGCTGCAGTTGTATAGTTTTAAGCAGCGTTCTCTTTCCTTCTCATTCAATTTGTTTTTTCCTTTACATTGATTCGTTGCCTGTGGTTTGTGATTTGTCTTAATCAGACAGATATTGCCTTTTATCTACAGCAAACGTAGCATGACTCTCTAATGTCATAGTCTTCTTCTTCAACGTTCTTGATCTTGACTACTAATTTCTACAAATATGCCTTGAGTAAGTACATCGGCAAACGAATACCGAAGCAAGAAAGAGGAAAGGGGGAATTCTTAAATCATAAATCCAAAATCACGGCAATTCATATCCAACAGGAATTGAGACAGTATGACAAAGACAAAACAAACAAAAATGAACAAGAACGCCAAAATCTCCACGCTTGTCGTAAAGGCGTAATCAGACATCCAGAGTATGTTTTAGGTTAGGATTATATTATGGTTAGGGTTAGGGTTAGAGTATCGATAGAACACACTAACTTGAGTTTCATGCATAAATATCTACTTAACAAGTGATATAAAAAATACTCACTGTTAACGGGTATAAATTTGGATAAACGTTCCTATTGACATTTTGCAATAGTTTGTATGTATTTGAATGGGTATCCAGCATTGCAAATCCAGTTATGTTGACACCACCATATTCAAAAGATCTTAAATCAAGTTCTTTAATACCCTAAAAGAACAATTCCACTTTAAGTATATATACAACAATTAACAAGTTATATGTAAGAATATTCCGATGTCATACAAGTTTTGATTTCTTATATATTTTTAACATGAACTTATTCAGCATGAGACAACTTAAATATATATAACAAAGATGTAAAGGATATGGAAGTTATCAAACTGTGTCTTGGAATAAAAAAGATAACAGGAAACACCTACAATGGCCGAAAAACATAGCCACATGCCAGAAAGTAAATAGGAACTGCAAAAGAAAAAAACCACAATAAAAATACAAAAGACAAACATAAACAACGATAGGAACTCGGGACAGCCGGACTTGGTACCGGCACTAGCAAAAGCCAGCGGTAGGGTTAAACCAAACCTCCACTTTCTCTGTCCCGTTTCCCTATAGTAGAATAAACATACGAATAAAACCCATACAGGTAGACTACTAACTCCATGACCACAATCTAGAAAGGAAAAATGGGGGAACAAAACGTAATTGTCTGTTTACTATTTGTCTTTTATTTTTATCAGGTATGGTGTAATTAATAATGTATGAGTTTCTCCTGTAAATGCATTTCCAAATTCAACAGTTTGGTTTTTGGTCGGGTCGCACGAAGTGCATATTTGGATATTGTATGGTGAATATCGGACGGGAGGGCAAGGAAAATGAGTACATATTTTGTAAAACAAACTCCTCCTGCAATTTTCAGTCCAGATCTTTGAAACTTTACTGAATGTTTCTATATAAATTGAAGATGTGCACCTAACTTATGAAATTATTTCGGCATGGATTTAAAACTTTTCCAGACTTTGGTCATTTTTATCGGCATTTTCAAACAACGGCAGTAGAATACCGAAGGAACAAAGGAGTGAAATTAAAAAAAAGGAAAACCAGAGACAGGGCAAAAACGATAACACAGAAAACAATGACGTTAGAAACAAATACAACGACGCAAGACAGACACAAAGCGCAGAAACAGAAATCACAACATTCAGAACAAAGGCACTCACAGTGTGAACTCCAGTGAAACTGAGAGTTACATCAGGTACGGTGCTCCGGAAGGTAAGCATGTCCTGCTCTGTTAACAGCACCCGTCACACTGTGAGTGATTCAANTCGGTAGTCGAATCCGGGAAGACGTGAATCTAGCTGAAAATGTCCACTTTCATTTGGGATACTGACACGTCATATCTTTCAATGATGCTATGGTGACGGCCATAGAATTTCTTGAGGGATGAAATTAACAAAGGTTGAACAAATCTATGACTAAGCAGCCTTTGGGACAGTGTTTTTTGCTCTGTTAAAAAATTACTGTACAAACTACATGCTCGTCAGTAACGAATCAACTGTGAAATGTACACTCCATAGGCTGGAGAGGTAGGTATATTGCTGCTAAGAAACGGAAAGTTCACAATGGGGAAGTAAAAATCATCACGCTTGTCATATAGCTTAGAATGCAAACGTCCACCTTCGTCAATATACAATAAAAGATTGGTACCAACGGATGGTACCTATATTGTGAAATCAACTCCTCCAACAGTTTCCAACCCAGATCTTTGGAACTATACAGAATATTTCTTTATATATACTGAAGATGTGCACCTGACTTTATGAAAGTATTTCGGAATCTATTTCTTATTTTTCTCGACTTTGGAACTTGGCTCTTTCTTATTGGCATTTTTAACAGTGCACATATATCTTCTACAGTTTTTGACCTAGATCCTTGAAATTCAAAAGCATATTCTATACAACCAACACAGACACATTTACGTGAAAGGTTCATTAAGTAAGAAACCTAACACCTAACGAAACCCGGTCATTTGAGTCCTAGACTACCCATTTTCTTATTTTCTAAAAGCTGAAACTATTATTCTTGCCATCTTTTTACAAAATACTTACTTCTCCAAATATTATTTGCAAAGTTTCCTTACGACCAACTCGATGAGTGTCCTGTTGTCGTTTCCTTTTTGGCCCCTTTGTCAGGCAACAGTGTTTGTTTTGCAGTGGTAATAGTTTTATTCCTCCATTGTTAGGACTAACAATTCAAATAGAGAAATGAATAATTATGTACACGTGTACTCACCAGTCCCCCTAGTATATAATGGTATTCATCTCTGTTCATTCCAACATTTATTATCTGTAAATAAACATAAAACACTTTTACTTGTACTATACAAGAGCTAGCACTTTGAACAATTCTTTCATTGTCTCATAAAAATATATCTTCCTGCTTCGGTTAAATTCTGTCATTGTAATCAATTGCAACTAATTCGGTATCACAAAATCTAGGCTTGCACAAGGGTTGCATTGGACATTGTCATTCAGTTATAAAACTATTTGTTACCGAGTAGTTTCTGTCATCTGAAAAAACAACGGTAGTAGAATACGAAGGAACAAAGCACAAGATTACACAAATCAAAGTCCAAAGACAAGGCAAAAGCAAGAACACCAGAAGACGGAAAACCAAAGACACCACATGCCCACAAAACACACGAACATTACATACACAACACTAAAAACTAAAGCACTAACAGTGTGAACTCTCAAAAAACAGAGTAACATCAGGTGCTCCGGAAGGGTAAGCATGTCCTGCTCTGTATACAGCACCCGTCACACGGTCAGTGAGGTATATATCTTGAAAGATATGTTAGGTAACTGATTGGTTATTGTCATTTTCTAACCCTTAGACAAAACCAACTAAAACCATGGTACGTGTAACTTCTCTAACCCTCAAACAGTACCAAGGTGAAATTTTGAAAAAAAAACTTTTGTAATCATTTTGGTATTCAAACGTGGACAAGGACAGATCGGTACCACAGACATCACTAACGAGGACAAAACTAAATTTAACAAGACAACACAAAAAAAATAAAGCACTGACAGTGTGAACTCCCATAAAAACCGAGAGCGACATCAGGTGGTCCGGAAGGGTAAGCATGTCCTGCTCTGTATACAGCACCCGTCACAACGTCAGTGGGTCAATCCAGGGTAAAGTCAAACCGGTAGTGTCGAATCCGGGAAGACGCGAATCTAGCTGAAAATGTCAGTTTTCATTTGTGACACTGACATTTCATATCTATCTATGGTGTCGTGTTGACGGCCATAGAATTTCTGAAGGGAACAACGGCTGAACATATCCCTGACTCAGCAGTTTTTTGTGAAAAAGCTTTTGCTCTTTCCACAAAGTCACTGTATGTACTGCACACTCTACAGTAACGAATTAATTGTGAAATATATACTCCATATGCTGGGGATGTAGGTATATTGCTGCAGAGAAAGGGAAAGTTCACAATTCGAAAGTCAAAATTATCACGTTTGTCATATAATCTAGATTTCAGGATCCCTTTTCACAAAAAATCTTACGATAAAAATTAGTCGTAAGTCTTTAACATTTCATATTGACTTACGATTAAAATCTATCGTAAGATTTTTTGTGAAAAGGACTCCAGACGTCCATGCTCGTCAATGTATAACAAAAGGTCAAGGTATGAAGCAGAATCGGGTGTATCGGTTGTCTCTTTAATTTCAAGTTCACTGGGG
>MJUU01059803.1:71459-91232 GCA_002080025.1 Modiolus philippinarum | reverse complement strand
TCATGCGGAAAATATAGGTCAAAGTGACCTAATTTTGCCTGGATGCTGACCTACCCCCAAAGATGCATGCACATGCAAGGTTAGATGATCCTACCATGTACAGTTACTGAGATATCAACTCGGACCTGAAATAAAATGAAAGCCAGTCAAGCGGAAAATATAGGTCAAAGAGACCTAATTTTCTTAGAGGCTGTGAGATAGCCCAAGATCCATCTGCACACAAAGTTTGATGACCCTACCCTTCATAGTTGCAAAGATATATGCCCAAATGCGGACGCGGACGTAGACGTAGACTTGGACGCGGACGAGGACGCCGGGGGTACACCAATAGTCCCCCTCAACTTCGTTGAGGCGAACTAAAAATTGCAATTCTGGTCCCTTTGACCCCTTATAGCTCAGAAACAGAAAGAGCTACACCAAATCTGTTGACATACTACTGAAAGCTTACAATGAGAGGAATCTAAAGAAAAAAATCCCATTGAAATCCGATGAAAAATAAAAATTTTAGGTAATCTGTATGTTTGCAATTTTGGTCCTATTGGGCCCCTCATAGCTTGGAAAGGAAACAAATTATCAAAAATGTTGTGGTGCAGCACTAGTTTATTTTTCATAAAGAATCCATTGCAAAAAACTCCATCAAAATCGGACTAAAAATAAAAAATTGAAATTTTTGAAATTTGCCCCTTTTGGGCCCCATATATCTCGTGAACGGTAAATGCCACGTGAAATCCGTTGGCATATTCAGATTGGAAATTTTCTAAGGAGTACACTGAAAGAAACCCCATCAAAATCCCATTAATAATAAAGATTCTACAGTCAAATATGTGAAAACACCCAATTTAACCCTTTTTTGGCCCCTAATTCTGAAATGGGTGGGGCCAAAAACGTTTCTCAGGACAACATACTAAAATTTGAAAACAATCTGTCAACTAGAACCAAAGTTATGCTGTCCACAGACACGAAAATACCTAATTTAACCCCTTTTTGGCCCCTTTTTCAAGAACGGGTGGGGCAGGGAACGCGAAATTAAATCCTGGGCTTAAGCTTGTGCCAACAAACATCATACTAAAATTTGATAACAATCTGTTCACTAGAACCAAAGTTATGCTGTCCACAGACGCCGACCCCGATGCCAGTGCCAGCGCCATACCATGATACGACCGCAAAATTTTTGCGGTCGTATAAAAATGATTTTCTCTTGATCTGTACTGTTTTAAAACGTCATCTTTGGGGAACTATATCAAAATAGTATGACCCATTTGTGTCTGTGTACATTGTTTGATATCTTAATAGATTTCATATGTCAAGATGCTGATTCTTCGGTAAATGTAACAACTTGTCCAGTGTCACGTGAACTTGATTGAGTGAACATTTAAAGAATGAAAACAAAGTCGGTACTTGACAAATCATCTATTTCACAGTTAACGCTATGATCTAGCTGAAATATCGCTGAACTTGGTGTTCAACATCAACCAACTTACCAAACAACCACTCAAACAACCAACCAACAAACCAATCAATTAATCAATCAAGTTAAGAATGGTTCATAAATGACAAATAGGGATTACCTTTCATTTCTATGAAGTGGAGATAATTTGTATAGAAATAATCGAAGTATTTCGCCATTTATTCAGAAATAAATTTGATGACCCCATTTTTCCATGCAAATCAAAGGCAAGTATATTATTTACCTAATCAAAATATAGATATATATCTGATATAACTGAAATGTATTAAAATTTTGTTAAAATTCGCAAATCTTCGGACTTCCCTTTCATTTCAACCAAACAATCAGATTTCTACATGACTGATTTCACGATCATATGGTCCGGTAACCCCCTTTTTTTATTTCATTTTTCGTATCCCCTATCAACAAAGTATTAGTCATGAAACTATTAGAAAATCTATTTTTGAACGATATTTATGTTATCTTATTATGGCTGCAATGGCTGTTCATAGTTTTTTTGATCGTCAGTGATGTATGTAGTATGCGAATATTTATGTTTTTTGGGTTTTTTTTTTGGTTTCTGTTTGTGTGTATAGATTCATTTTTTGCATGATTATTGGACAATGTCAGCTTTACTTGTGTTTCGAGCTGGGATTTTCGCCATCTTGGCTTGCCACTGTTGATTGGCAATATAAGACAAATCGTTTGTATTTTGCACTCATTTAACATAGCCACAGGATGTGTTTTGCTTTAATAATAAGTAAAAGGTTTAATTTCATAATTTTGATGTTAAACTTCTTCTTATCAAAATAAATTCTATAAAATAAGAAGCATCGTCTGCTGTTTGTTATCATGCATTATCTCCCTTGTGAACTCTTCTGTGTCTAATGTCGCCATGAATACCATAACCTCAGAAGATGATATGTTGCATTTTATTATCATTTGACGACTTTCCCCCACTTCGATTTTTGGTGATTTTTAATGTGATGTACTACAACAGTTTCTTGATTTTTTCCCGTAAAAATCATTTCTGTTGCAATTACTTTGAGGTCAAACCATAGAATGACTGGACTATTTGTTATTCTAGAATAATCAAGACTAAGGCAGAATAAGCAGTAAATCAACCAATAGCAAATTACTAATTCGAATGCACTTATGTTTGTAATGCTAATTTTGATTGGATGGCATAAGAATTTTGAATGGGGTAAAATCCAAGATTTACTGCTGGAACCAATAGCAACTTAATGGTACAGACGCATTCCAAACTTCCTGTCATTTAAAAAATCGATTTTGAATGTTTTTCGGATTTGCATGAGAATAGAGATAACCAAACTGTATTTTAGGATCTTCAGGGGTAAAACTAAGATTTTACTGTCCCAAACATCAATCAAACTCAGTTTGCGACAGTGAAATCTACGATTTATCCCCTCAAATCCTAAAATACAGTATGGTTATCTCTTTAGTGGTACTTTGGAAGTCTAAAATACCAACTTAGTAGGAGATAAACATTAATGGCATAAATAATGAAACTGCACATTCAGACAGTAGCTTCAGATTTGCAAAAAATCCTAAGAATGTTGAGAGGGGGGGAGAAAACACTTTAAATATACATCATGTTTGAAGTTTAATTTGATTAGAATTAGTGATAAGAATGTTTACTGTCAGTGCACTCTATCTCTAACAGTAGTCAATTTTTTTGATTGATGAATGCACAATTTTTTTTTATATATAGATATTTGTAAATTATGGTTTGCTATGAACTGTTATAAGTTATATACTGTAACACTACCAGTCACAGTAAGGCTCCGCCCTATGATTGATGGGATATCAGTGACCTTGATGGATGTTAATAGGGGCATTTCTGTTTGTGCATCATTTAACCTGTTCTTCACATAACAAATAAGTACTATGACTGCATGACCCAGCACACAGAAATCATTTATGGGTTACTGCAACTTACATCACTTGTTATCATGTTTTTGGTTATTAGTTTTAACATGACATTATGTTTTGTTTACATAGAATATTTGTGTGTGGGCTTTAAAAGGAAGGATTTAAAGAATGAAACAATATTTTCTGAAGATGTTTATGATCCACCTTGAAAATATCTAACACAAGGACAACTATTAGGGGCTCAAATATTAAACTATGTTTCTGTCTGGTGGCCATCTTTGATATAGTGCAAACCTGAAAACACCCTTTTTGCAGGGATGGAAGACCTTTGAAAGTTTTCCCATAGGGTCTAAAGTATATCTTTGTTCCGTGCTGTTGGCATTCTTCAGGATAAACACCTTTTTGCAGAGGACAGCCTAAAGACTTTTGTGGCCAAGTTTGGTTCAGATTGGCTAAGTAGTTTCAGAGGAGAAGATCTTCCAAAGAGTTCCTTTAGGTACAAAAGTTAAACTATGTTCCCCATTGGTTGCCATCTAAAATAAAGCACAAACCTGTATATCACCTATTTGCAGGGGCCGTTAGTTTGGCTCCAATTGGCTGAACAGTTTCAGAGAAAAATATCTTTCCATGTGTTTTTCCTTAGGGTTCAATGTTAAAATTGGTGGCCATCTTGGATATAGTTCAGACCTGAAAAACACCTTTTTAGAAGGGGACCTCTCAAGGATTAATGTGGCCAAGTTTTCTTTGAATTGGCCCAGTAGTTTCAGAGGTGAAGATCTTTGAAAGAAAAGTTTACGTTAGATGGAGGGACAATGGAAAGATGAATGATGGATACAAAGTGATGGCAAATTTTTGCTGTCATATAAAAATTGTGTGATTTCATATTGTTCACTTATCATAGTAAAATTGTATTGTAACATGACTACAGGCGACCATTTCAAATAAAGAAATATTACTACCTGAAGAAGTATTTGTATTTTTAATGGAATATTCTGAAAATCTCTTTTTAAATAACAAAATTATTTCATACCCATTGGTGCCATAGCAACAAGCCAATCAGAAAGTTCTTCTTTTTCCCTGGCTATCCGTAGTGCTCCACTGATGTTTCCTTTCCATATTTCCAGCTGGTAGAAATAATCCATGTTGTCATTTTCTCTGTGGTACTGGCCTGAAAATAAACAGGAAATTTACAATTACTTTAATATAAAAGTGATTACCATATAAAAAGAGTAGATAAATCCTTCATTAATCCCGGGATTAATGTAGAATCATTCCTGGCCTGCATGTAGTGCAAAATAATACTATACTTTTTTTATTTCATTCTTCAAAGAAATTCTTTTCAGAGATAAATTTCACTCGCTTATTGAATTTGATTGTTCAAGTGTTAGCATCTTAATATGATAAAACTTGAAAAACAATTTGCCCAATACAGTTTGGTTTTCACTGTATTTCTGTGAGATGAAAATATAATTCTCCTATTTATGTTATTCTGACTTCATTGATTTCTTTTCTTTTTAATTTTAAATAATTTCATATGTTTATGAATTTGTTTACTAGTAGTGGTCAACAAATAATGCAATAAAACAATCCTGAAAGTAAATAATTATAAAATTTGTAAAAAAACAAAAATACAAATATTTTGTAATGTTATTAGATAAATAAGATGAAATCAAACATCCACAGCAAGTGTCCTTGTCATATATCAATATCAATCGCTTGTCTTGTAGTACAAATAGTTCTCACTAATCGCAATTAAGAACCTTGTAAATGACGTCAAAGGCCACTGGTTGTAAACAAAATAAACCATGCTTTTAATCCGAAATCAACAGATATTGACCATATGAAGTTTTAAATAACAAAGTATCAGGTGACAGGGTATATATAGTGTGTATATTGGGATTAAAGATTACATATTGTGTTTCACAAATATTATATGATTTAACCCTGGGTTGTTCCTACTATGGTAATTAATACAGAAACAAGAGAAGGGAAATTGAAAATTGATTTCTTCTCAGTGTTCTCTCAATATCAAGTTATGAAAATCCTCCATTTAAATAAGTACCAATGTTCTCATATTTGCAAGTAATAAACTTAATATTAAGTTAGGTTTAAAAAATGCATGCAGTCATCTCAAACAACCAATGAAAATTTAAACTTGCCTTTTTGTGTATGCCTTGTCAGCATGGAATCAAAGGCCATATATCTGAGGCTTGTTTAGGAGGGTCCCAATATCCCAGTAAGTCTGGACTAAAATATCCCTTTGAAAATTAAAGATGTCCCATTAATTCTGAAATATCCTGTTTTCATAGTCAAAATATCCCATATCCCAGTACATTTTGTCTCAAATATATCCCATTAGAAATCTTTGACAAAAACAATTGTTGCCAGACAGATACAAACAAAATTGGAAACAGTTAGGCACATTGTGTCCTGATGCTTGGACAGTGAAATTTTCAATGAAATCAGATAAGAGTTGACTTCACAATTTCACAATATTTTTTAAAAAACATATGGTTATACATGAAATGTATAGAAAAAAAATCTTTTGCACCAATACTTTAACCCACTGACTGTAAATTTGTTCCTCACTTTTCCTAAGACGTCAAAGTATGAAAGCAAGTAGATAACTGACAATCAGTGTTTACTGATAGTGGTATCCCTATTGTCTAATGTTCATACAGAAAATAAATGGATTCTTAATACTACCACACCTGCTGCCCTAAATGCCTTCCATTAAACAACAGAACCTGTAAAACTATTTTAGTTGTTTTTTATATTTTGGATTCTCATCTTGATAAAAAAAAAACCTTTATTAAGGTAGATCGGTAGTCTTCCGCCATTTTGAATTTGTTATTTATGTCGTTATGGTATTATCTGCTTTTTAAATATGCAAATATTTTATTTGTAATGAATCAATCAATATTATATCCATAATACAAAATGCAAAGGACCTATATGGACTTGATTTCACATGTCTTTATCTAATTAGATGAGGTATGGTAACTTTATAATTAAATAAATTGGAAGAAGATTTTTGAAAAAGGGAGATAATCTGATATAAATATTTTACAAAGATATCACTATGAAAATTTTACAAATTAAATGGAAAACAAAATCGGTGACCCCCATTTTTCTTTATATTTTTTGAAAGTATGTTCAAAGGGCTAACACATGAGGAAAGAAGAAAGAAATCTATGGAAAAGTTCTAAAGAAATCAACAATATACCGGTTTTTCTCTATACATTCATTAGAAATATTTGATTATTTTGATATCAGTTATTTTAAAAACAAGCACGGTGACCCCCTTTTTAAATTTTTTTATTTCAATGCTTATATAATAAGGAAACTTTCCTGAAAAAATAAAGAAAATCTATGGAAAAAATTTGGAGTACCCATCTACCTTAAGCTACTTTAGTTTTATTTGCCCCTTTGCCCTGATTGTATGCCTATGAGACAGTAATATTAAACTAAAGGACATACTGAGGGACAGACACACAGACAGACTACGACTGACAGGCACCGGACTATACAACCTGTGAAGCTGGAATCAGAACAATTTATGTATTATTGAGTTTAAATTGCAATAAATCAAATATCTATCATCTATATTTGTCATCATTAGACACACGCATGACTCAAAAATTTTTTACCAATAGAATTAACTTAAAAAACAACAACTCAATATCGCCATTAACAACAGCAATAAACTGACCCTTTATCTATAACAACTATCCTTTAATGGGGAACTGACAAGTTAAGTCAGGTTAATAACTGGTCCTTAACAGTAATTTTCTACTTGAAGCGGGGACTTGAAGTAACCTTGAGTAACCTTGACCAGACACCTGTCAAAAATAGATTAAAACAGCTTCTAAGTGAAAACAGATACCGGTAGTCTAGAAGTAGTGGACAATCTTTGTAAACTCATCAAAATAAAAGACTCACATACAAAATATCAAGTCAATTTCTACAGCAGTGTTTATAGACTGTTATTTTTTTACATTTCAAAGATCCCTATTTAAGGAATAACTCCAGGTGAAACACACTTCTGTAACTGAATCAAGATAAATTAACAAGGCATCTGTGAGCTCACCTGGTCACTCTCAACTTCAGCTTCAAATAACCTGCACAAGTTTAATAAACAGCTGTGCAAGGTCGGATGATACACCCGTCATCACTTAGTGATTTAGGTAGGTTTTCACGAAAAAGTATACAGTGTATATGTATATGTGTTATAGTCTCATGGTCATTTACTCCATATCCTTTCATAAAAGATCTTAAGGCCATCATATCCAATACCTCTACAAAGTTTGAAGTGAAATGGCCAAAGAGTTGTCAAGTTAGAGTGCAACATGTAAAAAAAATTGCCTTAAAATTGAAGAATAAAGTCCCATAACTCTTGCAAGAAAAAATATAAATTTCATGAAAAAGTATACAGATCGTGAGGCCATTTTACCCAATACCTCTACAAAGTTTGAAGTGAATTTGCCAAAGGGTTGTCAAGTTAGAGCAGGACATATGAAACGGACGGACAGATGGACAGACTATGGGACACCAATATGCCATACTACGTCCATCATTAGAAGGGTGTATGAAAATGGCAGGGCAATTATCAATGTATCATTTATCACTTGATAAAAAATAACTATACATTGTGTACTACTAGATGTGTCAAAATTTTTAGACTCATAAATACTAAGTAGTAACCCAACATGTTTGAAAATGCATCTCACAATATCATACAACTTATGTAAAGCTTTTCAAATTCATATGCAGAGAACAGCTTAAACAACAATTACTCTGTAGCAAAATAATTGAATAAGGTTAACAGGAAGTAGTATCCCAATAGGTTCGAAAATGCATCCATCGATATGGTCTGAGCATACAAAGCTTGTGACAATATTTAAAGATTCTATTATTTACCATTGCAGAGAAAACCTTGAACAAAGTTGTTATGGATGGAATGACAGATACAGGTATTGAGGTAATTCTCCATCAGAGCGGGGTTATAAATACTAAACACAAGTAAATGTTTCAAGATGTCCTGCAAACCTAAAGCTTTTACAGGTAATTTTCCCTGATTTATACATTCCAAGAGGATGAAATCCAATGTGGTTTAAGGTCGATAGACACAAATATTCATATCCATGAGATTTTCCTACAAGTCGGCTCAATTGAAGATCAAATTTTCTAGAATAGAGGTCAAAGTTTGCTCTTTTAAATTTAGCCACTTTTTCACCTAAATTTACACAGAATGCATGGGGAAAATATGGGAAGGCAATTTTCAGCTTTATAGAAATGAACCTTTTATCCATGAGAATTTTATGTATTTTTGTAAAAAGATAGTTTATGATATGATGTATTGACTACAATGAAAAGATGCATATGTCACCATTCTTTTTGCAGAGATATTTTACGAAGTGTCTGGATTAAACATTATTTACTGAAAAAGGGAAGTAAACAACAGCATCTATCTACCTCAATGCATATCTGTCCTAATCAATTTTCCTTATTTCATAGATTATTTTTCGTCTTTTTGAGTTGCCTCACTGTCCTCAAGGTATCACCAAGATGAGGGACTTAATGTTGACCATTCCGAATCTGCACTAAACCTGTTCTTAAATGCATTTTTTGTTTTTGGAATAAACTTGCAGAAAGTTTAAGTTAAGGAAATAGCTGAGATTCAAGTAAGGCTTAACATCAAGTCTTGGTTAACTCACAGGGACTTGCTCCCGGTCTAGAAAAAAAATTCTCCGAGATTCATATTTGTTAGTAAACAATTTTTTTCTTCTAGACTGGGAGCAAGTTGAACTAAACAATTTTTTGTTTGTTTATCCACAATACAAAAAACTATAGACTTTCATTCAATAGATTAATTACTTTTATCTTTTTAATCTTGACAACAAACTGATAATGTTCCACAACTCTTTATACATGACCACAAAAATTTAATCTGGTTCCCCTGATCTGTTATAGTAACCTTGACCTACTTTTTACCACTGGACTAAAATCTTCTAGGATCCAAGTGAACTGGATTTAATTCTACAGGTCAAGTTTACAAAATGAAATTTTACAGATGGTTAAAAAAATAATGAATTTAAATTTCAACCCTTCCTGGAACATTAAGTTACTAGGATTAATGGGTGCATGATTTAAAGGTGTCTGCAAAAAATTGGTGTTCAGGCAGAACTGCTAAAATTTGAATTTATACATTGTTATGAAGCTGGCTAGAAAAAGGGAGAGGGGTAAATTTTAAAGTCAAGTTTTTAAAATTTGGGGTAATGAGAAAACATATGTCGGTTATCTAGCTCCTTGTACAAAGTTAGATGGAGATAATTTTAATTAGCATATCCAGAGACATATATTACAGAGATTAGAAACTCCTAGTTAATTCTATGTAAAAACGTGTGCGAGATTTACCGTGAGGTTAGTTAATTCTTTATTCCCAACTCATGTAATTTTAATCAAAACTGTACAAAAATGTCAACAAAAAGTTGTATTTATTGACAAATTGTAACGGATATTTAGTGTAATATGAGGTTAACACAATCATTAAAATAGAGCTGTCCCCGAATGGCAGCCAGGTATACCCCCTGCTAATTGAACCATGAATCAATATGGCAAGTGTAAATTTAAGTGTGTGTGGACACAATACAGTTGTGGACACAGTGCAAATGTGCAATGACCAATATGTTGGTCATTGGCTTGTCCTTGTCTTCTTATAAAATTTTAGTTTCTTGATATTTAGGTTATTGGATGTGGTTTGTTTCCATTGATTTATTCACTTTTTTACCTTTTCGGGGCCATTTAGGGCTTACTATATGGTGTGAGGTTCCTCACTGTGTTGCAGACCATATGGTGACCCCTAGATGTTTTGTTTTTGGTCGTTTTAACCTGGATATGGGATGTTGTCTCCTTGACATTTACCCCATTTCCTTTCTTTTTCATACAATAAAATGGTGAATAAAAGGATATGAAGTAAATGCACATGAGACAAAGTCTCTACAAATACATGGTAAAAAACAAGCAAAGGAACAACGCTTTTATTGTTGTTCTTCATCTTGAAGTCACCATGAGGCCTTCAACAATGAGCTTTGCTCATACCTCATAGTAAGTTCAAATCAGCCCCTAGCACCGGTTTAAGTGGAATTCTTTGCTAATTGTCGAGCAACGCTACATCCATGTCTTTCTTGGTCATGGGTGCGGGATTGTCAACAAACTTGCCCGACAAAAGCACTAGTGTCTTAATCTAGTGGACAACTACAACATATAGACAAACACAGGGCACTCATCAAGTCGAATGTAAGAAAACTTGGCGTTACAAAATAGTGAGATGTGGGCACTTAAAGTATGGACAAAATGATATACCTCCCCTCTTTTTTCCTGAAAATATTAAAATACAAATTATCTCACCTTCAAAATTTCAGACAGCAACCATATTACTTCATGCACATCTTCAGGCGGTGTACTAAAATTGTGCAACATTTCATCAAAATCCAAGCAGCCATTTAGGAGAACATGCGCTGACAAGGTTCGCCTTTCCCCTTTTTCCAGAAAATATTCAAAGACGAATTATCTCCCCCTAAAAACATATTACTTCATGCACATTTTCAGATCGTGTACTACATCTGTGTAACATTTCATCAAAATCCAAGGAGCCGTTTAGGAGAATATGCACTGACAAGGTTCGCCTCCCCCCTTTATCCAGAAAATATTCAAAGACGAATTACTCCCCTTTAAATTTTCGGACATCAACCATATTATTTCATGCACATCTTCAGATGGTGTACTACAACTGTGTAACATTTCATCAAAATCCAAGCAGCCGTTTAGGAGAACATGCGCTGACAAGGTACATGGACGGACAGATGGACGGACGGACGGACGGACAGACAGACAGGGGGTATAGTGATAATGCATCTGTAGAACAATAACAATACCATCGGAACATCTTGCCTTTATAGGTAAACTTGACGAAAATTACAAGGCGTTCCAAATGTGGTGTTGCATCATGGGAGCGAGTTTACATGTGTGATATAAAGGACTTCAATTATTTGCTAATCTCTGCATTTATATGTCTCTGGCATATCATAAGCCTCTTTTGATATTGAAATTAAAATTATTATATAAAATGTTAAATTACACATATAAAGTTGGCATTACATATTATTTGAAATGTACACATTATTGACCTTATCTTATTTTTCTTGTTGTTTTCATATACATGTATCATTGGAGCCTAAAAAGGGGCATGTCGAAGAATGTCACTTCCTGGTTGCCCAGTCTGAATTTTATTTTGTCCATCAGGTATGTACCTATGCTACCTTGGCCTCAAATTATGGCAGTATATTATATATCATTCATAAGGAAATATGTAGGAATATAGAATGATTTCACCCCCTACTGTATGAGACATGTTGGAAATGTCGACATAAAAACTGACTTTAAAGTTGACCCCCCTCTTTCAAGCCAGGTACATTATCTATCTTAGACAGCCTGATTGCCTGTCTTAATTAAATGAATGGTTTCATTACGGCTTGCTTATATAGCTTTTATATTTTTTTTTGTTATAAACTTGTCAGTATAGCCATATGGCACCATCGCCTAAAGTTAAGAAACCAATACATGAGTGTCTGAACAAGTAGGATGAGAGTACAAATGTACTTATCTGACCTTATAATAGGTCATGACCTTTAGATGTCAGGGTAATCTCTTGTTATATCATATCTTTAATCTATATAAATAAGCCAATTTCACTTGTTTATCACATGTTCAATACAATTTTATGTAAATCTTAAATTTTTCAAAAACTTTTATATTACTAAATTTCATTAATTTTGACCAGAGTGCAATGTTTCTCGGAATACTGAATTATTTTTTACAATCTTGTTACATTAAAATCCTGTAATGGTTGAATAGAACATATACTATAATCAGATTTCCAGGATTAATCATATAATAAAACAACAACAAAAACAACCATTTTTTTATTCTTAAAAAAAAAAAATTAAACATCCAGATTTCAAGACCTGCTACTCACTCCCGAATGCAGGCACATGTATATATGTGCGCTAAGAGGACATTAAATGACAAATAATTTTTGTGGCACCGACGCAGATGCAACGCAGGACGATGGATAGTGATCGATCCCTTTATGTCGCCACTGTGTGAACGCATAATAATTTTGGTGAATATCTTTATATTTCATTTGAGATTAATATAATGTGAGTTTTATTATTTCTATAGGATCTTATAGTTATGCAATAATTATATAATCTGTGTATTTCAATAAAATACAAATGTCTCTTTCAATGTAGACCTCCCACTTATAGATCTATCTGATAGCAATGATCTCTAGGATTATACAAGCCTTTTAAGCTTAAATACAAACCAATATCAGCTGATCACAGTATCCAATATTTCAGAATTCCATAGTCATATTCTTAGTATTGACATCCTTAAAAATAAGTTTTACACACAAAGCCAATACCACTTGTAAATTCTAATATCACTCTGGTATACTCCAAGACAATTGGGATCAAAATTCTCACTTTTTATCATTTTATCTTTCTATACATAACTTCACATAAGCTTACATCAATATTTCCAAATACAAAACATTTAACTTTAGCGACACAGTATTGAAGTCATGATGCAATTTAATCTGCTATTTCCAGACTTATTTTTTGTTCCCGACAGTTTAATTCAAAGGATGTTTACAATGAAATGTACAGCCAATAAACAAATCACATTTATACAAGAACAATATAGAATCTAACTTGTGTGGGTTGTTAACTTATCTGTTTTACATGGAAAGATGACTTTTATTGTCTTTTTTGGAGGAGAACCAAAGGAAGTCTGTTTCACTATTGATTTGCTAATGAAAGGAAATCCAGCATCACTTCCTCAAACATTTCAAAACTACTCTATATTTTCTTTCACAAGTGATGTGAAACTCAAAATGGTTCAAAATTGCACCATTAAATAACATTTCCATGAAATATGCATACATATTATGGATTTTACATGTAAATGGTCCACAAATTCCAACACAATCACACCCTTATACAGCAATGCATTGATTGCATGGGAAAAAAACAGCAATGTGTATTGAAAATTTAATAGTTTAAAATGTTGCTGTTGAATTGTTTTCTCCAATATAAGTACCTATTATTTGTTGTCCTATTGACAGTAATTTACATATTCTTTTTTTTTTAGTCTAAATTAAACATACCATATTTCCCAATACATCAAAACCCATCAAATCATAAACTCATTTAAATACTGATTAGAATATTCTAGGACAGGTACTTATGTTCAATTTTCTAGCAGCTGTTAATACAATGTATATTGTAATTTCTTTCGATATTTATACGATTTATTTCATAGCAGATGGGTATTGCTGTATCTGTAATATCGTTACCAGGTAACGAAACCAGTCTAGAATAAACCATCTACTGGTCTTCAATCAACTAACCAACAGATCCAGAAAAACAGTAGCAGGAAACCAGTCCACAACTACCGGTAACCAATCTCAGTAAACTGCATTGAAGCTAGAATAAATCTATCAATAATAAACCTATCTAAACTAGAGCTGAATGACAGCCAGTTATACCCCCTGCTAATGGAACCCTGAATTAATATGGCAAGTGTAAATTAAAAGTGTGTGTGGACACAATACAGTTGTGGACACTGCACAAATGTGGACACAATGCAAGTATGGACACAATGATATACCTCCCCTTTATTTCCACAAAATATCCAAACACAAATTATCTTCCTTCAAAATTTCTGAGTCCATATTACTTCTTCCACATCTTCAAGTGGTATACTACAACCAAGTTACATTTCATCAAAATCCAAGTACCTATTTAAGAAGACATGCATTGACAAGGTTCATCCCCCTTTTCCATAAAGTACCGGGGTATTTAAAGATGAATTATCTCCCCTTCAAAATTTCGCACAGCAATCATATATCTTCAAGCACATTTTTAAGTGCTGAACTACAACTGTGAAACATTTCATCAAAATCCAAACAGCCACTTGGAAAAACTTCACTCCTCCCCCCTTCTAAACTACAAAAAGGTGATCTGCTGATCACTAGAGATACCGCCGCCCATAGGCAATCCTAGTAGTTGCAGGAATTTTCTCACAAAGCTAATTGAATTTATCATCCGGAACATCAGGAAACTATGTATAAAATTTACAGATTTTGCCTTAATCAAGGGCAATAACTCTGGAACACTTAATACGATCACTATAGAAATATTGTCCCAAAATATTTAAATTTACTCTCAAAGCAAACTGAAGTTATCATCCAGAAACCCGTAAAATTTAAAGATTTTGCCTAAATCAAGGTCAGTAACTCTAGAACGCAAGATCCGATCATGGTCAAAAATCAAACTTGACCTGTATTTTATGAAAAAAAACCAAATCCCAAAATATTAAAACTTTCCTTCATAGCAAAGTTATCATCCGGAAACCATAAAATTCACAGATTTTGCATAAATCAAGGGCAATAACTCTGGAACGCAAAATTTGATCATGGTCAAAATCGAAGTTAACCTGTATTTTATGAATAGAAACATAATTCCAAAATATTAAAACTTTCCTTCAAAGCAAACTCAAGTTATCATCCGGAAACCATAAAATTTGAAGATTTTGCAAAAATCCAATCATGATCAAAATTGATCTTGACCTGTATTTTATAAATAGAAACATAATCCCAAAATATTAAAACTTTCCTTCAAAACAACCTCAAGTTATCATCTTGAAACCATAAAATTAACAGATTTTGCCTAAATCAAGGGCAATAACTCTGGAACGCAAAATCCGATCACGGTCAAAATCGAAATTGACCTGTATTTTATGGATAGAAACATAATCCCAAAATATCAAAACTTTCCTTCAAAGTAAACTCAAGTTATCATCCGGAAACGAAAGTGTGACGGACAGACAGACAGACTGACTGATGGATGGACGGACGGAATGACAAGAGGAATCCTATATACCCCCACCTTTTAAGGCGGCGGTATAAAAATATTGAAAAACAAATTATCTCCCTTTTAAAATTTCTGACAGCAACCATAGTACTTCTTGCACATCTTCAGGTGGTGTACTACTATTGTGTAATATTTCATCAAAATCCAAGAAGCTGTTTAGGAGATCATGTACTTCCAGGCCCCACTCCCTTTTTTTCTAAATAATATTGAAAGAAATTACCTCCCCTTTAAAATTTCAGACAACAACCATATTACTTCATGCATATCTTCAAGTGGTGTACTGTGTAACAGTTCATCAAAATCAGAGCAGTTGTTTAAAAGAACATGCGCTGGCAAGGTACATGGACTGACAGACAGTTGGACGAAGTGACAGGGTTATTTCCATAAACCAACTCCCCCAATCTTAGTTTGTGGGGGTATAAATACACAAGTAATAAGTCAACAGAAACCAGTCTACATTAAACCAGTATACAGCAAAAAAGTCTCCAACAACCAATCTACAGTTAACTACAGTTAACTACAGTATACATGTATTAATGTACAGGTACAACCATCTACATTATAAACCAGTCTTCAGTAACAATCTAAAACAAAACCCATGAACCATTCTACACAGTATCCAGTGATGACAAAATGTGTGTGTATAATTTTGTCTTATGTTTAACTGGACAATTCCACATCAAACAATTTGACCACTGTAAAAAAAAATACAAATACCTCAGAAAAGCATTATTACTTTCAATATTCATAACTAACTCACAGCACAAATGTACACTAATAATCTTCATAACATATTTAATGTCACTATAACATGGATTTATTTCTATTAAGGAACTCATTCATTCTGAAGTTTACTACATATTGCTCTAAAAACCCATTTTATATGATATGCTATTACATGATTATTGTAAGAATTATGCAATGCAAAAAAAGGCACAATTGCAGTTTTTGTAACAATCAAAAAGGATTAGAAAGTTGTTATAATGTTGAGCACATGTACTATTAAAGATTACATTATTTGAAGAGTACTAAAGGGTTTCTTTTTACTGTAACTATTAGATTTCAAAAATAAATCACTAAAGAATCTGACATGGGGATAAAATGAAATAAATTTAATCTGATACTTTAATGTTGTTAAACTTACATCATGTTGTATCAAGTTACATGGGTATTCTAATGGATACAGGCAAGCAAAAAGACTTTCATTGAATTCAGTTTTATCACTTTTTTCAGTTGTTACTTGAGGAAGATTTTAAACAATACAATTAATAGATGAAAGTCAGATACTTAAAACCATTTATTTGGGGGTCAATACAATGCTAAACTGGTATGAGGTATTGAAAATTTTGTGTGGTTCAATGCTGTTTGTCAGCTATAACCATGCCTTGTTCCATGATATTGAATCTGTTGTACATATTTTGCATAAAAATGAAGTAAGGAAACAGATTCCTCATACAACTGCATAGAATATGATTGAGGTAAAATTTTTGATATCTTTTTATATATTTTTTTTTATTTTTGTTGTTTATCAATCAATACTATCATTATTACTGAACAAAAGAAAAACAGGACAAGGAGACATCAGAAACAAAGATCTTATTTCCATGGCCTTATGTGCATTAATAATATGCTACTATTTTAAGCAATATTAAGGTCATACAACATTTTTTATATTAAGGAAAGAGTCTCTTGGTTATAAATAGAAATAAAAAGAAAAGCTTTGGGTCAATTAATAAAACTTAATATAAAACATATGCTAATAGGTTTCTATTTAGATAAGGTGTAAAAGTATAAATTATAAATTATTCATAACTGTCAAATTTGCATTTGGAGGTAGCAATAAATTATCTGTAAAAATACAAAATCACCATGAACAAGAAATAATATCCACGCATATTTAATTACTGTTAAATATTAAAGTGACCTTACTTCTACTTTTTCTTTTTGTATATATGAAGACTTATTAGAAAGGTATTCAATTCAAAGTCAGCAACAAGGTTGTTAGGCAGGAAAATTACCCTATGAATCAAGAATGAGGTTTTGAAGTTTTCCACCAATAAGCAGGCCATTACATATTTTAACTACAAGGGATAATTTGTGTGTCCCTTTTCCGGCAAAGTTTTAATTATACAATTCTCATTTATTCAGCAAGTAAAGATAGGAAACAAGTTTCCTGTAAATTAATACTTCAGTAGACAGATATTAAACCTGAAATTCTGGAAGTTTTCTATCAATCAAAAGGCAAAGCTTATTTGGATAAGTTTCGTGTCAAAAATACAAGATAAGTTTCAGCCAATGATATAAGACAATTAAGTCAAGCCAAAGGCAGAGATATAAGACAGGTTTTCAGTCAATAAACAAACAATGATATAAGACCAATTTTTAATCAATTAGCAGGCAAAGATATTAGACAAGTTTTCAATTAATCAGCAGGCAAAAATATTAGACAACTTTCCAGCCAATCAGAAGACAATGATATTAAAAAGTTTTCAATCAATGAGCAGAAAATGATATAAGACAAGTTTTCAATAAATCAGTAGACACTGATATTAGACAAGTTTTCAATTAATCAGGGGACAATGATATTACAAAGTTTTCAATAAATCAGTGGACAATAATATTGCAAAGTCTTCAATAAATCAGCCGACACTGATATTGGACAGGTTTTCAATAAATCAGTGGAAAATGATATTAGACACGTTTTCAATAAATCAGTGGACAATGATATTGCAAAGTTTTCAATAAATCAGTGGACAATAATATTGCAAAGTCTTCAATAAATCAGCCGACACTTTTTTTGGACAGGTTTTCAATAAATCAGTGAACAATGATATTAGATGAGTTTTCAATCAATCAGCGGACAATGATATTGCAAAGTTTTCAATAAATCAGAGGACACTGATATTAGACCTATTTTCAATAAATTAGCAGACATTGATATTAGACAGGTTTAGTTAATCAACCGACTCTCAGGTTTTCAATGAATCAAGAGGCAAAGACAAGTTTTATATCAGTCATCAGTTAAAGATATTAAACATTTAGTTTTTCAACCAATCTACAGGCAAAGATATAAAAAACGTTTTTCATCAATCAGTAGGTAATGGTATAAGACAAGTTTTAATAAATCCACAGGCTCTGATATTAGACAGGTTTTCATTAGACAAGTTTTCTGTCAGTCAGCAGGCAATGATATAAGACATTTGGTTTTCAACCAATCAACAGACAAGTTCACAATTAATCAGTTGTTAATGATATTAGACATCAGCAGGCAGACATAAGATAAGTTTTGCAGTCTATCAGTTGGCAAATATAATAGACAAGTTTTTCAGTCAATCTGACAGCAGGCAGTGAAATTAGACAAGTTTTCAGGTAATCATTAGGCAACTCCATTGATCAAATTCTTTTGCTTGAAATTAATGTATATCAATTCTAATTTTCCACAAAACATTATATCAAAACAATTTTTACGACAAGTTTTACAGTTTTTTGTGACATCAAGACCTCAGCTTTATGACATATTATTATTTCATGAAAACATTTAATAAATGCAACTGATGTAATTATGGCTATTTTGATTTAATATTATGGAAAATTTATCAATATGTATAGCAGTCAAAAGCATTTTTGATAAAAAAAATAAAAGTTTTTTTCAAAGTAATTACTGCACACATACCCCATACTATGTTAAATATCAAACAAAAATTTGATTAGATTTACTGATAACTACTTTGAAATTTACAACAAAAACAATCACCTATAAATAGTCAATATAAAATTCTTATTTACTTACAAAAGGGTTTACATTTAATTCACAGTGAAAGCAGATAACATATAGCCTCTGCGTAAATCCATCGCTCTAGTTCAAATAGTCACGTAACAATCACGCTACTTTAGAAAACTATAAATCGTTAAAAACAAGACAATATGGCACTTGTTTCCTATAGTATCGAAACTGTACAATAAAATAGGACCCATGATCGGTTAAATTAGACATTGAATGTCACAGCTACGATTTTCTTCCACATGAATGAAATTAACATTATGCTTCATTACGATAGACCAATTCAGATATTTAAAGGTCCCTTCTTTTATTACGATGGTCTTATGTTATCAAGATTAAATATATAGTCAGATGCTAAAAATAATTATCTATACAATTAACTCTGAAAATGTTAATGAAGTATAAAGTTGATGTGGCCATGAACACATTGGTGTGGCCATATCAGGGTAACTTGACATCAGAGTAAAACCTCCTTTATCATATCATTATGGACAATAATGTCTTTAATGTAGAACATGTTTATTTAACTGTCTACACAAGGTCACATAATGGAACTAATCTCAAGGCTATTTAAGGCTTTATTTAACTTAATTTACACATACTTAAATGTCCCTATAAACTTTCATAACTCATTCATCAGACTTATAAAAGAC
>MJUU01059803.1:25928-38673 GCA_002080025.1 Modiolus philippinarum | reverse complement strand
GTCTTCTTATAAAATTTTAGTTTCTTGATATTTGGGTTATTGGATGTGGTTTGTTTCCATTGATTTATTCACTTTTTACCTTTTCGGGGCCATTTAGGGCTTACTATATGGTATGAGGTTCCTCACTGTGTTGAAGACCATATGGTGACCCCTAGATGTTTTGTTTTGGGTCGTTTTAACCTGGATATGGGATGTTGTCTCCTTGACATTTATCCCATTTCCTTTCTTTTTCATATTTCACAGTATCTTAATAGTAATTAGTCAATACATGTATGAGTTTCTTACCCCACATAACAATCATTTAGCTTTACTCCCAGGTGAAATGATGACCATTGGTTGACCATAGTCAAATACTTATGAGGGTATAACCCCTCTACCCACTCGAGTCCAGAGTACACCTCACTTATTTGATCAAGTTTAAGAATTGTCAACCAGGAACTGGCAATGGTCAAGTAGTGCCTATATAGTGTGATATAATTTTTTTATAGCTTTTTCATTGATTTAAGACAACAACAGGGACTCACATTTTTAAAACACAATTCAAAAGTCCAAAAAAGCAGAAGATATTGCAACATTTATTAGCTCCCTTTCCAAAATACTATGTTTTTGCATTTCTTATAAAAATTCTCATAATTGGTGAATAATCTACACTTTATTGTATAATGGCATATCAAATAATGTATCAGATTCATGCATAAAATATTTGTAATATCTTATAATATTTTATCAAATACATGAAATAATAAACTATGAAATATACTTTTCTGATAAATAATTCCAGTTAGATGCCTTTCATAGATTGAACAAACATAAATGAGAAGATAACTCCTGGGGTAAAAATATATTGCATTGGTATTTTTGAAGCTAACAAACTGTAAGTATACTGCAAATTACAGAAACTCCTCTGTAAATTGCAGATGAAGCACATGTATTACAATATACTATAATTGGCACCATGGTCAGCAACCATGGTCGACCATGTCCATCAGTGACCATGGTCATTGACCATGTTCAACCATGGTCAGTGGCAATGTTTGACCCTGGTCACTGATGGACATGGTCGACCATGGTTGCTGACCATGGTGCCAATTTACGGAAGGTGGTCAACCATTGTCCAACATGGTCGACCATGGTTGAACATGGATAACAATGGTTGACCATGGTCAGTGACCATGATTTTTCGCCTGGGCTGAGTGTTAATTATAATAATGAATATTCATTGATTGTCAAACTGACTCTTAAAATCTTTTTATGAATATCATGTTAACCCCGGCTTCATACAAAAAGGTCTAGGAATGGGACAATACTTAGATATATATATATATACAGTTATTTTGTATGTATGACATGCATTAAGAACTTATGAATATTCATGTCTAATCAGAAACTAAAGCTTTTCCATTATTTCTGCTAAACAAATAATATAAGCATATTATATATGATGCAGAGTTATTTTATATGGCCTGTTTGCCAGAAAATATGAGTGGAATAGACACAGATTTATAACCAGACTGAAATTCTTCAAACAAAAAGCAAAATCATGTGAAATAGGTTTGTTTCAAATTATACTTGAAATAGCTTAATGTCAAGTCCATCAAAAAAGGGTTTTTCACATGCTTCAATACAACAAGGCTATTGTCTATTGTGTCAGGTTATACTAGAAACAAATTTGTGTCAGTTTACACTACACATAGGTTTTTGTCAGGTCACACTAGAAATAGGTTTGTCAAGTAACACTAGAAAATGGTATAGTTTGTTACACTAGAAACGTTAAACTAGAAAGGTTAAACTTTTAATTGATTTGTGAGTTTAAGTAACGTTTTACTAGAAATAGGTTTATGTCAAGTTACACTACAAATAGGTTTGTGTCACATTGTGCCACCTGAGGTCAATGTCAAGTTACACTAGATACAGGTTTGTGTCAAGTTATTTTAGAAATAGGTTAATGTCAGTTAGACCAGAAATAAGTTTGTGTCAGGTTACACTAGAAATAGGTTAATGTCAAGTTACACTAGAGCAGTTCTGTTCACATTATATAATAGTGGGAAAAGCTATATGTTCAATACCCAAGAAATTGGTTTGTACGTATCAAGTTCCATTAAACGGATATGCAAAATACAGCATGATACAGCCACAATACTTGCAACCAGCAGGTATGTATCTACCCGTATTGCTTTACTCCGTTCACTGCAGGACTACAAATTCTAGATATATACAGTCGAACTTGAATGGCTGGAACACCCAAGGGACAGATGAAAACAGTTTGAGTTAGACGGATGTTGGAGCTATGGAAGTCGAACTGTGTTTCAACTTAAACAAAGGGACCAGAAAATGTGTTTGAGACATCCATGGTGGTCAAGCCATCCAAGTTCCACTGTAACTGAAAAAGGATTACAAAACACTGACAGTAAAATGTTGAATGAATACCCAAAGTGATAAAAAAAATCATTAAATCTTAAAATGAAACAAGACAATGAGCCACATGAATACAACCTTTATTCTGTTTCTCCCTGCTTCACAATATTATGTAATGTTAAACTGTTTTATAATGCCAGCCCATTCATATAATAATGCCTGAAGTGAGCACGAGACATGTCAAAACTGACACTTGTAATTCAGGATAATGCAAAATGCACTAAGATACTTCTAAAACTTCACTTCTTATGTTAAAAACATTTTTTGTTGGACATAGATGACTGAAAGCTACTGTTATTAATTTGGGGTTATTAAGAGCTTGATGGTAGGTATGAGTGTGGGTCCAATTGTTCTACATTATAACCTTTCAACATTTTAGGTGCATTCAGTTTCAATTACAATGGTTTTGCTACTTTTTCAACGAATTGCATAATAACATGTAAAAATCTTCCATTGACAATTCCTTTATGTTAAGAAGTGTTTATAATCATCTTGGTGGTAAAAAGGATGTTGAGTCCAATACAGCTACTTGATAAAGCTGCTAACTGTGCTTATACTATAAAACACATGACTTTTAGTCAACCTCTTGAAGTGCCCTGAAATATATGATATGTTCTCAGCATGCCCACTGCTTTTTGCAAATGGGGATACATGTACCCTATGAATTGAAATTTGAGGGTTAAGGTGATTTTTAGGGTACATATGCATACCAGTATTTTTACTTCGCTACTTAAAACAGCTTTGCAAGGAACTCAACCTTTTATATGCCGACAACAATGTCCTTTAACTTTTGATTTGAACAATACGTTTCGATCTGAAAACCACAATGTTCATTCATCAATATTTCAAATGTATGTGCATGTACGTTTTGATTTGTGAAATTGTACGTGAATTACATACTGCAGTAGGTGAATGGGCATGCTAATACCTATCCTGCACTGGAGGACCCCATCATTCCTTTCCCCAAGTAACAATCAGGATATTCCTACATTGGTCTTTCCCGTTTCATGGAGTTCTAATCCTGCAATATTCAGCTGCAACGTACATTTGATATGTCTGGTAATCTTGGTTGTTGCCTTACTGGTATCAGTTTGTACTGTTTGTAGGTAATTGGTAAATGTTGATTTTAGTGGTTGTTTTGGTAACAACTAATTTTTTGTATCCTACTTGCATCTGCAACTTATGTCTGTCAGTCTGTTAACATAGCATCTACCATGTAGCATTGTTGTGTACTTTTTCCTGGAGGTCTTGGAAATTATCAATTATTATATTTCATTAATTCTGCATCATAATGTGTTCACGATAACAAAAATAAATTGTTCATTTTGTGGCTGGAACATTTTGGTCAAATTTCCTTTTAACAACAGATGCTCATTTCTCAAGTCATCAGTTTTTATTAATATTTTTCAATTACATAAACTGGGGTCATGATACAGTAGTACAAACCAGCTTGATAGGAAAGTATAGACAGATGTCGGAAATCAATTGTCAATAACATGATGACACCACTGAAACTGACAAGGATAAGTATGGATAATACAAAATCAATTGAACACCATCAAAATTATTACCATGTTTACCCTAATAAGAAAAATAGTAAGTCTCCACAAACTTCGTTTGGGAGACTTGACTATGCAATGAATGAGAAATCAAAAGGGTTTAGGGGCTTAGGATTGATGAAAACTAAAATTCCCATACAATGCAAAGATCCTTTATTCAATATTTATACACAGAAAGGGTATTTTAATTATTATTATCCCAATACTTTCCCATGAAAGTTTGGAGATATTGTTCTTGGTGTTGCCCATCCATCCTTCCATCTGTCCATCCCTCATACTATCTGGCAACATAGTCTTCTCCTACATTTTTGGATTAAGGATTTTAATTTTGTAATAGAATTGTTAATAAATGCTGCAGATATGCAATAAGCTTTTGGATTTTTGTATTGGTCTTGGCGCTAGCAAGGGCCCCATGAAGATGTTGATTTGAACACAGGCATGTGACACCAAACTACTCCTACATTTTTGGATTTAAGGATTAAATTTTGTTGTGGAATTTGTTGCACATGATCTGTAGATAGACAGCAAGCTTTCAGATTTTTTATATTTATCTTGATGCAAATGAGAGGCCCCAAGATGTCAATTTGACAGACCACAAAATGATTGGCATTCAAACTCCTCCTATATTTTTGGATTAAGAATTTAATTTTGTTCTGATATTGTTGCTCACAGTACAGTAGATGTCAAAGAATGATATTTTTGGACATTTTAGCATAGACAAACGTGGACCCTAATAGATGTCTTGCCCGTACCTGCTTGGTCGCTAAAACAGTCATGCATGTACTAGTCAAGAGCAACCTACAAGCCAAATATTATTACTGTACCACTTATAGTAATTGAGAAACAATTCTATCATAAAAACTTAACTATGTTCACTAGACCATGAAATTGAGGTCAAGGTCAAAAGCAATATAGCAGATTTGCATGTTCTAACCCAGACCAAGCTATATATACCATATACCATTGACCTACCAGTATAGGTTGTAGTTATTTAGAAATAGACTTGAGCAAAAAAAAAAACGTCACCTGGTCACTGGACCATGAAATTGAAGTCAAGGTCAGAAGACATATGGCAGACTGACATGTACTAACCAAGACCAAGCTATATACCAAATATCATTGACCTATAGCTTGTAGTTATTGAGAAACAGACTTAAGCAAAAAAACTTAATCTGGGCACTGGACCTTGAAATTGAGGTCAAGGTCAAAAGCCATATGGTAGACAGACATGTACTAACCAAAACCAAGCTATATACCAAATATCATTGACTTCTAGCTTGTAGTTATTGAGAAACGGGCTTAAGGTGGTTCGGGTGTCTAAAACTGCGCATCCATCTCACGCATCTGATGAAAATTTGAATTTACCATTAAAATGTTGTAAAAATAATTTTGAATAGTTTATTGATAATAAATTAAGTGAAATGAGCAACATTTATGCTACCAGTTTACAAAATATGTCTCTTTTAGAAAAACTCTTATTTAATTAAAGGGAGATAATTCTTAACAAATATTAAAGGAAAAATCACATTTTCATGATTTTGTCAAAAATATGATCGGTGACCCCTATTTTTTATTTGATATTTCCAAAGAGATTTCTTTAACATACTTCATACTACATTTTCACCAAGATCTATCGTTTTATTCATATAAACATTTCTAAAATTGTATTTTCTCCCTATATAGATTATATTAAAAATGTCAAAATCTTGCTACTTTCGGAAGCTTCTTCCGGAAAAACGAGATTGGTGACCTATTGATTTTCTTCTAAAACTTTGAAGCGAATTAAATAACTTTTCAGTCACAGAAAAATTAAAAAAAATCTATCGTTTTGATCTTAGTCCCCCGAACTACCTTAAGCTAAAAAAAACTTAATCTGGTAACTGGACTACGAAACATAGGTCAAGGTCACATGATTTTGGGTCCAGCAGATAGGGTTCGCCGTAAGCTACCTATGGACCAAATATAAAGTTCCTACATCAAGGGCTTCTATATTATAACTTGAGTTTACCCAGCCATCGCCATCATACTTTGCACAACTATGTTTCACTTTCGCTAGACATTTTCACTAACTGGATTTCAAATGTAATTGATTACAATTTTAAAAAATTTTCTAAAAGTGTCAAAAACCATTTATTTTTTTTAATTCTACTAAGTAACCATACTTTTAGAATTTCTTTGGATTATCCCTAATTAGATTTCAAAGAAATTTTGATTCCAAGTTTGGTAAATTTCCTGAAAAACTCAAAGACCACTTATTTTTTGAAATTCTGTATAACAATTATATATTTTTGAATTCCTTTTAGTAAAAATAGTCACTATAAATAACTTGATAAACAATCAAAAATAAAAATTAAGCACAGGGCCTACAACTTGTTTCTTCATTGAACAGGGAGTGTGGGGATCACTTTCATTCAGACAGTCATTACTCTAGTTTTTAATGCTTGTCTGGCAAAACCAGCACATGATTTAATGCCTGAGTTTAAATGGGAATAGGTTAAACTTCAAGCATGCAAAATATCATTTTAGTTTGAGTTAGTTTGATATCCAGTATGACATGACTTTTAGTTGGTTCATGTACTATGAAACTAATTGGGTTTTGTGACCTAGTGTAGCGTCAATTTAGCTTACTCTGTCTGGATTTCACAAAACTTGTACACTTACATAATTCTGCCTCAGGTCTAAAAAGGGGAAATAATGAGGTCACATTCTAGATATAATTCTGAAGCTGTGTGACAATAACAAACCATTTGAGAAATTTGAAACCAAAGAAAAGTTTGACGTCAGAAGAAATCTGAACATTTCATAAAACAAAACATTTTTTCTTTTGAAGTCATTTATGGTAAATATGAACAATATCTGCAAAAGACTGACTTCTATCATCAACATTTTTTTATTTCTAAAATTGGAAACTAATTACAAAATGATAAACACGAAGATATGAAATTGCTGTTTCATGATAGACCAATAATTAAGTTTCATCATGCTCTAAATGAAATTTTCTTTAAAAAAAATAGTAATCAAAACTTAATAGTAAGTCTTCCACGGAAGACATGTGTCGCCTGTATAATAACTCTAAAAGTAAGTTACGTCAAACAGGAAGTGGGCATGCAAGAGATCCTAGACTCTCTTACACATTATAGGTCCCCATACTGATACTCCATGCCAAATTGCAGAAGGCAGGGATATGTGGTGTCTGAGAAAAATGTGACAGAAATTTTCAAGACTCGAAAAATATTCTAAGTTCAGTCAAACAGGAAGTGGGCATTTCAGAGATTCAAAACTGTATTACACTGTATAGGTCCCCATACTGACACTCCATGCTAAATTACAGGAGGCTGGGAATAGTGGTTCCTGAGTAAAATGTGACGGAAATTTTTTGTGACACCAATCGACAAAAATATTCTATTTTCCGTCAAACAGGAAGTGGCCATGCAAGAGATCCCAAACTTTATTACACAATATAGGTCCTCATACTGATACTCCTTAATGAATTGTAGAAGGCTGGCATCTGTGGTTCCTGAGAAAAATGTGACAGAAATTTTCAAGACGCAAAAAATATTCTAAGTTCCCTCAAACAGGAAGTGGGCATTCGAGAGATCCCAAACTCTATTACACGGTATAGGTCCCCATACTGATACTCCATGCCAAATTGCAGAAAGCGCGGATACATAGTTTCTGAGAAAACTGTGACAGAAATTTTTGTGACGCCAACGCAAGACGACGGATAGTGATCCCTATATGTCGCCACTGCGTGAACACAGGCGACACAATAACACAAAGAGTTCTTCTTTTTAAACTACAAAAATTGATAAAAAATTATAATTCTTTTTTCTGTGATACAGTAGAAGCAGAAAAAAAACTGTGTGTATATATACAAAGTCCTTGAAAATATCTTGATCACTATTGGGGTGAAACCACAACCAAAAATGTCACTAACATTTATTTTACATCCACAGAAAAGGAGGACCAATTCATTTTTGTCAAGTATCACCTTCAACAGACTCCTGAGATGCGATTTTTCTCCACTTTCCAACTCTTAGGTAGTAATGTCATCTCTCATTCAATGTAGTTGTAGAATAAATAAATACTGAAAATGTATATGAATTGTAGAAAGATGATACTTGGTGAAAACATCATATTATTTTGTGCAACAATCTTCCATGGGTCTTCCCAATCAGAGATGGTCTTATGCAAGGATCTTTCATAGGTCTTCCCAATCAGAGATAGTCAAATGCAAGGATCTTCCAAGGGTAGTCTCCATCAGAGATGGTCTTACACAAAGATCTTCCATGGGTCTTTCCAATCAGAGATAGTCTAATGCAAGGATCTGCCATGGGTCATCCCAATTAGAGATGGTCTAATTCGATGATTTTCCATGGGTCATCCTCACCTAAGATGGTCTTCTTCAATGATCTTCACCAGGTCATCCCCATCAGATATGGTCTTATGCAACAATCTTCCATGGATCATCACATCAAAAATGGTCTTATGCAATGGATAATCCCCATCAGATATGGTCTTGTGCAATGATCTTCTAATGGTCACCCTGATCAGAGATTGATTGCAATGATCTTCCATGGGTCATCCCTATCAGACGGTCTATATGCAACTATCTCCCATAGATTATCCCAATCAAAGATGGTTTAATGAAATGATCTTCCATGGATCATCCCCATCAGAGATGGATTTATGCAAAGATCTTCAAAAAGAAATCCCCCATCAGAGCAATATACCAAAGGGTAATCCCAATCAGATATGGTTTTATGCAATGATCTTCCAAGGGTCATCCCATCAAAGATTGTCTTATGCAATGATCTTCCAAGGGTCATCCCCATCAGAGATGGTCTTATGCAATGATCTTCCATGGGTCATTCCAAATCAGAGATGGTCTTATTCAATGATCTGCCATAGGACCTTCCCATCAGTGATGGTCTAAACAATGATCTTCCATGGGTCATCCCATCAGAGATGGTCTCATGCAATTATCTTCCAAAGATAATCCCCATCAGAGATGGTCTTATCAAACGATCTTCCATAGGTCATTACAATCAGAGATGGTCTTATTCAATGATCTGCCATAGGTCATTCCATTTCGGCGATGGTCTAATCAATGATCTTCCATGGGCCATCCCAATCAGAGATGTTCTTATTCAATGATCTTCCAAGGGTCATCCATCAGATGGTTCATCTCAATTAGAAACAGTCTTATGCAATGATCTAACTATCAACAAAATTAAAAACCTTTGTAATACAAAATGTATAGCAAGTACTTCTCTCATTAGCTTCAAGTCTAACATAATTTCCATCATTGATGTCTTTTATGTAATTTACTCTGGCAATCCTTGCATACAATACAATTAAATTGTAAATTTATCAGATTCTAAGACAAGAATTGCGAATTAAGTAAACACAGTTATATTTAGAAAAAAATATGACCTTTAAGCCATATATTGTTCAATAAACTAACAAGTCATCTATAGTTCAGCAATCTAACAAGCTATACAGCAATCTAACAAGCTATAAGACAGTTTGTGAATCAAAAGGATCAAGCTTTTTTTAAGACTTCAAAGAAATATGAAGATGTTTCTCTAATTGCCTTCTCTGATTTTACAAAAATTCCTTTTAACTTAAGATATCAGTGCTATCATTGTAGAAAAAGAAATTAATTACCATCATTCAAGAATATCTCTTTTCATAACATATTTCCTCAATGTAATTTCACCTGAATCATTTCCTTTCATAATAAATTCAGCATTTTTTTTTCATTTTATTTTTTCCAAGACAAAAAAGAGGAAATGATAAAAAATGATATTGTTTTATAATCATCCTTTTAGTTCTAAATAAACAAACTCCCGTTCTTTGTCCAGAGTAGATATGTATTTCAGCCTGCCAAATCATGATGGATGTCAAATTGTTATGATTCAAAATTCAAAATATTAAAATTTTAGGTCACATATATGTCAATAATTATTTAAGTCAGTGGTGTAAAAATTAGGGTATCAAATAAAGGTCTGACACATATCAAAGACAAATTTACCCTAATGTTAAAGCTTAAAAAGAATGTAAAATACCAAAGTCAAGGTCAAAACATGACATCTTTATATCAATTGAAGAATATACATCTTGTATGCAAGCTCTATCTAATACAATTAAGAAGATATACCCAAATGAACTAGAGCTGTCGCCGAATGGCAACCAATGATGCCCCCACTCATTGAACCCTGAATCAATAGGGAAAGTGAAAATTTAAGCGTGTGTTGACACAATACAGGTGTTGACACAGTACAAGTATGGACACAACGATATGCCTCTCCTTTTTCCAAAATACATAAAAGGGAAGTTCTAAGCCCGAAAATCAATTATATGGGTGCTAGGTAATCTTCCTGTGAAGTTTCATCCATTTTGAGGCACTTTAAATTTTCCCGCCTTTTTCCAGTTTCCATAGCAATGGCAGCCATTTTGAAAATTCTGAAACCCAAAATCATTTCTATGGGTGCTAGGCATCCTTCTTGTAAAGTTTCATCAAATATGAAGCACTTTGAATTTTCCCGCCTTTTTTCAGTTTCCATGGCAACAGCGGACATTTTGAATATTCCAAAAGATATGTGTGTGCACATCTACTTATTGCAAGTTAGATTCCTTTGAAGTAGTTGGAATTTGTTTGAGAACTTTCTAAAAAAACATGAAAAGTTGTGTTTTTCATTCGTTCGGACGGACGGACGGACGGACGAACTGACGGACGGACGGACAGACGGACTGACGGACGGACAGACAAGGGTAAAACAATATGCCCCCCCGACTTTTCGTCGCGGGGGCATAAAAAGCTTTTCACAAGCAGGTCATGTGCTAAGGTCAAGATCAAACAGAAAGATTCTCAAGAGCACAAAAATAGGCATCTTATTGTTGTTTACATTTGTCTTTTGTCTTTAATTGATGTTTTTCTTGTGTAGTTTTCAGGTGAATGTGATTTTCGGCCATTGTGGATGTTTCCCGGGATCTTTTCATCACAATAACAATATTTATTTCAAATAAGATATTTGATTACTTCTCACTTGTCAATACATTTTTTGAAACACCCTGGACCTAATAAAAACAGTTGTCCAATGGTTTCAATCATTATCCTCACATAGACACAGATAACTCATGTATCACGGGATTTGAAAAATCACTTCATATATGTGACTTCTGCAAAATCTTTTTGTCATAAGAATTTTACCGGTAGTTCAAAATCAAAAGCTTTATTTAAAGTCGATAAAAGTAGTTAAAATCATCCAAAAGATAAAAATTTTTTCTGTGGTAAATGGGTTCACAGTATTTCTTCATTTCGCCTATAAAAACTTTACTATGTATACTGCCCATATCAATATAATTACACACAAATCTCTAATCAAAAACATTAATTATCAATTATTATTGGCAAGGCCATTGGTTTGATCATTAATCTGACATAACCTTGATCAGACACAATATATCTTAAATCTGATAATACAATGTAGGATTTTAATAATTATCTTAATTTGAGTAGGCAGAAAAATATTGAGCTTTCAGCTTCAAAACATACCTATCACCATTATTTGATAATGCAAGTATTATTTCCTACAGTAACTGACAAGTAATTGGCACCACAGACTTGAAAACTCAGATCACACGAAAAGTCAGTGCCATTAAAACCTGACAACACAACTTTTCTTGTCTACCAAAGTATAGGAGTTTTGTCTGGTATACAATTTGCTTAAAATCACTAGACGACTGATCAGACTGACAGACCCAGCAAAAACATTTTTTCAATGCTATGTATATAACTTTATTATTTTAAGATCGAGTAAATATAACTAATATTTGCTTCCATCAAATTCTCAACCTAAAAGGACAAATTCATTGTCTTGAAATGGTCAATCTCCCTTTACAGCTGCAGTTTGGATTATTTTTATATGTTTAATAAATATCTGAATGTTCCATCAGATTTTAAACATTATACCAGTATCAGTAAATTATCATCCCGTCTGCTCCACAGAAATTGAGCCTTTATTTTTTTTTTTAAATTTAAGTCATTTTTGAAAATTTCTTGTGTCCGAGACTGGCATACATAAAAATGAAACAAAATGAGAACTATCCCAAGATCTTCTGATGACAAAAAGACACTGTACATTTACATGAAAGTATTTGTCATGGCAGATAATGGGACATAAGACAACCAGAACTTGCATCAACAGCTTTTGCAGTTTGTTGTCAATTCAAATCCCATAAATAATAATACATCACCATTTAAAAATTCAAGAATTATTACCAAACTAATCTTAAATGTACAGCTTCAAGGTAAATTCATAAACTAAATATCGTGTCAATATCCTAAGCAGAAAGCCCACAAGAAGTCTTAACATGCCAAGGGCAGCAACCCATACAAAAGTGGATGAAGCTAGTTAAATCTTATTCTTTAGCTCATCTGGGTAAACTGGTTTATCATATACTTACTCAAGATTTGTGCATTTTTGCATGTGTCATAAAGAAAGAATTAAGCAAGTCATTTCTCCAGGAGGTGTAATATGAAATCCGTATTACACGGGGTAAAATATGGATTTTTCAAAATGGTGACTGACGATTTCCCAGTTCATGGAAAAAAACAAAGATTCACATTTTTCAGTATAATTTTACCAACTCAGGTCATAAATCAATTTATTTATTTGCTGGGAACAAGTAACATTTTTTGCGGATTTTTAGTGTACACCCGTCACAAGTTTCTTACTATTGTGTAGTTGTTCCAGTTAATGACC
>MJUU01059802.1:0-22089 GCA_002080025.1 Modiolus philippinarum | reverse complement strand
CCTTTCACTGTTTTTCTACTCTCAACTGAACTATCACTGAGAGTAAAAACAACAGACAATTTTCCGACTATGGGAATGACTAGTGTGCGTGCATATTTATTAATCAATTTTATATCCAAATTATAACATTTAAACTTATTTTATCTGCCAAAGAAAAACAATATCGAGAGGACACAGTTATTCGTTATTAACAATAAAAGACATCTCCCTACATTTATATGATGCGATGGACTCTTAAAAAGCATGATAAAAGAAATGTAATTGCACTTTACAAGCTTTCTAGGTGACTGTATTTTGTAAAAAGTAAATCAAAATTCAAAAAGTATTTGTTTAACAGTAAATGTGTCACTAACTCCTACTTATGAACAAAATTTTGTTAGCTTTTTAGCTGAAGTTGATTGTCCTCAAGTAGACACTCATAACACATTGTCAATAAATTAAACACACTCCAGTTGTTACCTTTCCCTTTTTGAAAACTAATAAATGGAGATGTCCATTTCCTTTAAGTGAAATAAAAATGTCATCAAAAGAAATTATATTCTTGAAGTGCATGTTTATAGTTTGTGTATTGTTCTTGCCTGCATAATTTACAAGGATGTAATGAATAATGCCCGAAACAAGAATGGCAACTAGTATATGTTAGTTTGTCAGAATTTAACTTTTACAGGGTCAATGAGAAATCGTTTATAAATAAGTCACTTTATATTTTAAGATTTTTTTTTTACTTTCCTGGAATTGTTTTGTCATTGGTAAAAAAATCTTCATAATAGTGAACTGTTATGATAAATCTTGTTGGATAAGGTTTCCCGCATTTCCAGTTCAGAAACAAAGCCACCTTTATACCATCTTTGTTATATTTTAGATCAAAAGGACAAGATTCGAGTAAACAGTTGGAAGAATCAAACGCTGCTCGTGAAATTTGAATCACAGTTAAAGGGAGAGTTTATCAAGATTGATTAACAGAAGATGCTTAGACATAGTATATCCTGGTTGATCGACAGATGGTGTAACAGGGATGGTATATATCCAGATTGATCAACACGATGGAGATTTGATCCAAACTGATCAACAGAATATATAGAAACAGGAGAGAGTACATCCACACATATATACAAAATATATAGAGCCAGTAAAGAGTTTATCAAGCTGGATCGACATTCAATATATAGATTGACCAACAGAAGCTATTATAACAGGAGAGCATATATCCAGATTGATTGACAGTAAGCGTTGTTACGTGGAGTGTATATCAGATTGATCGACAGAAGATATTACAAAAGGAGGGTATAAATCCAGATTGATTGACAGCAAACGTTGTTAGAAGGAGTGTTTATCCAGACTGATCGACAGCAGATATTCAAACAGAAAGGATATATATCCAGACTGATCGTCAGCAGGCATTGCTACAGGGAGTGTATATCAGATTATACGACAGGAGATATTACAACAGGAGGGTATAAATCCAGATTTATTGAGAGCAAACGTTGTTAGAAGGAGTGTTTATCCAAATTGATCGACAGCAGATATTCAAACAGTAAGGGTATATATCCAGACTGATCGTCAGCAGGCGCTTTTACAGGGAGTTTATATTGGATTGATCGACAGGAGATATTACAACAGGAGGGTATAAATCCAGATTGATTGATAGCAAACATTGTTAGAGGGAGTGTTGATCCAGATTGGTCGACAGGAGATATTCAAACAGAAAGGGTATATATATCCAGACTGATCGTCAGCATGGGTTGTTACAGGGGGTGTATATAAGATTGAACGACAAGAGATATTACAACAGGAGGGTATTAATCCAGATTGATTGAGAGCAAACGTTTTAGAGGGAGTGCTTATCCAGATTGATCGACAGCAGATATTCAAACAGAAAGGGTATATATCCAGATTGATTGACAGCAAGCGTTGTTACGGGGAGTGTTTATCAGATTGATCGACAGTAGATGTTACAACAGGAGGGTGTAAATCCAGATTGATTGACAGCAACCGTTATTAGAAGGAGTGTCTATCCAGATTGATCGACAGCAGATATTCAAGCAGAAAGGGTATATTTGTTTTGAACCTACTTTGTCTTTTTGCTTTTTGGATTTCGACATTTGACAATACTCGTCGGTAATTTTTTTTACCCCTATGTAAATCGATACACTTCTTAGGATGCTGATATTTTATTCAATTTCTCCCTGAACATCATTTCTGACAGTTACTTTTTGCAAGAATCGTGATTAAGTTATGGTTTGTGTAGACGTGTTAGATTCATTTTATCGTTATCTTTCTTATGACTCGAATCGTTTGGTCATTTCTTATTTATTTATTCCATTTTTCTCAATTATTTTCCTGTTCTCGTCAATTTCAGTCCACAAAAAGATCAAAACAATAACCAGCATGTGCATAAAGTGATCTCTATATTTTATTGATTAAAATTCAATAATGACGCCAACTATGTTTACCGTCTTTCGATTTAGATATTGTGACGATTTGAAAAAAGGCAAATTTGCCTGATGATGTTGCACTCAAAAACACATTCATTTCAGCTTAGCAAAAAAGGTTCATGTCTTAGCCAATATCGACTTAAAATATTTAACAACTGTATCTCGTGATATGCAACATTTCTTCACTACCGATATTTAAATTAATAAATATTTAAAATGCTAGGCAAGCCTCGCGTTTTCAAATTTGAAAATTGAGCTATCTAAATCTCGTACTCACTTGAAGCAGTTTTATACATCGTGTTCTACGTTTAGTTCCACCATCCAGTTGTGGCTTATTTAACCTTAGGAATTTGTTTTTCATTGTATATTGTATAAAATGCTTGTTTCCTCACCGTTCATTGAAGATCTTATGGTGGCTTTGAGTTGTTATTGCTCCCCTTAGGGTCGTTGTCTCTTTGACACATTCCCCGTTTCCCTTCTTTTTCTTATTGTATATCTGAACGACACCATTGAATGAGTAGTTTGAAATCTTTAAAAAAAAAGAAAAGAAAACCTGCAGTTCCTTATTTGCGATACTGAGTTCTATCTATTATTTTTATCGTGTACATCATTTGTTCCTTCGGTATTCTACTGCCGTTGTTTTGATTATATTTACATAATGTGGATGTGTATTTTGTAAGGATGGGTAGAATAAGCTTATATCCCGGAATCCATAAATAAAAGCTTTCAATTCTGGAATTCCATAGTAAGTTTGTTTCAATTTAGTTTCCATAATAATGACCATGTAAAACCGGATCTTGCTAATCGGCTGATACCAGCACGATGGAAAATGTCCTCAAGTTACAGGAGCACAATTGCTTAACGTACTATCTGACCACTTGAAGTTCAAATCTTCCTGATCAATACCTTGTTTTATCTTCTCAATAGCATTTGTTTTCTTTACACTTTATGTGCCGTCAATTAAATATATAAACGCTTCATATAACACCGCTATTACTCCTGCTTGCGTCACTGAATAAAAATTATCCAAGGTCATGTAAAAGAAGAACGATAAATGGCAATTTTCGTCTTTATTAGGATAACAGAATGTTAGGTTTGACATCATATAACATGTTATATGTTGGCAGATGATGACGTGGCAGTCGAACATTGATTTTAAGGGAAAACACAATTTTGGAAAATCATTTGACTATGCAAAACAGAACCATTCAGATCCAAAAACAAACACACCAGAAAGAAATATACAATCTATATACAATTGTTTTTATAAAAAAATACTTTGTAGGTATAGAATCCCCCCCTTCAAATGCATACATAAAATACAAAGGATAACAAGGAACGCCTATAATGCCACATCGTACATGTACTCCGCTTTGTTCTTCACGTACATTATCCCATAGATAGGGTACAAACAAATGAGAAATTGGCCAATAAAAAATTAATAAATTTTTTAGGAGAGTGATTTTGACGTCATGCTTTCCAACGATTTCCTTCCATTATAATAAATCTTTGTTTCTGATCCATTTTGAATTTGAAAGTTTAATTTATTATAAATAATTAAGTTCAACAGTACTGTAAAAAAAGCAATCGGACCATATTCAATAAGATAGAAAAAGAATAAAAAATATATTGGATGGTGAGCCCATTATTTTTAATATTTATTTATTTATTTGCAAATTTACGCCCATAGTTGCCAAGCAAATACAATAACAGCACATACGAGACGTACAAGACATACAACCATATGTTTATAGAATAACAAATGACATGTAAATACAGATATATTGAGCAACTTTGGCCAACGTGGACTTTACTTTCGCAAGTCAGAACTGAAAATTTGGATTTTAAATTTATTTTAATTTATTGAGTGGCTGATCTTGAATAAAATCTGGATACATAATATTTATTGATGAAAATAAGTCATTTCTAGCAGATTCCTTCTTGTTAAATTTTAGCACAAAATGTATTTCATCATCAATTTCATTTGAACTTAATGACTCTTTTTCAGAGATATCAATTTACAGTCGCATGCCTAATTTTCTCCTTACATGAACTTCTCGGTGTCTGATTGCGATTAAATGAATTCAGTATCACGTTTAGCCGGACGTTGAATATGATTACGGACAGGTATTTCTGTGACCTCTGTCATCTTTATAAAAAGAGTACAACATATCCGACCGGAGACAATGAATTATTCAATAGAAGTCACTAAATTGTGTACTTTGCATTGTACACTTAAGTTTTGTTCTAAAAGTATGCCAAAGTCAGCCTGGGGAGGTTCGTAACATTTGTTTGCAATAAGAGAGAGGTTGGTTCATATAACATCCAAATATTATTATTTCAGCTATCAATTTAGAACTCGTGATTAAAAGAGGAAAAGAGGAAAAACAATAATGTTGCTTGAAATTAAAACTGGTTGAAAATATTTCAAACAAACGGTAACAAATTATATGTACGACAAAACGGTAGTACCCCATCTTCAAGCGAGATAGTTAAAGTCCCACAATGGGGTCAAGCATGCAGTTTAAACTTATATGCTATCCAAAATTGTCAATCTATACTTAAATGCCCGAGAGATACAATATTTATTCTTCATCAAGGTTTTTTCAAGTGAAAATTCTTTTGACTTTGCATGATTTTCTTCTTTTTGTGTTTACTGTTTTATTCGGTACCATAAACATTTTGGCACTGTTGTTTCTAATTTGTTATTCCTTCCACACAAACTATATCAATCTACTTGGTGTCATAGCCAGTATATAATTTATAATTCTACATGTATTTAAATGTATCCATCCAATGTCGCATTGCACGCAAAGTGCCATGATTTCACACTTCTGAGATAGCTCTGATCTTGACATTGACAAATCTTCAAGGGAATATCTTTGTGTTCATAGTATTCCTTGTCGATTGTACTTGACATTTATCAGATCCGTTCAGTCATGTCAGACAAGAAATGCATCACATGTAACCACCGTCGATTATTATATTAGTTGACCAGGTCGGTTTGATTATTCCGGTCATATCCAATTATATTTGTCAACTTGTCTTCTCAAAGGGTCTGTCATCCCAAGAGTTTTTACTTATTTTGCTATCTAGTTTCCAAAAACAATTCAATAGACAATGAATGGAATAGTTCATGCATAAGATCCGTGTATTCCACTTGAACAGGACGGGCAGGGTATGATAAAGTAATGGAAATCATACCTGTAAGACGCTTCCTACGAGACACAAGTTCAACAATCTATGTTTTCGTAAACTTGATCAAAAGACTTTTAAAATTGTAGCACATACAAATTTCTGTACATATAATATGAAAATAAAAACTTAAGAATATTGCATTAAAATATGTCCCAACATCCTCTCGCAATTAAATGACCAATCCCGACCCAACATTCAAAGCAGAGGACTATATTGAAATATGTTACCACTCCAATTGAAAAATATCTGCTGCAAAACTCATTTCCAAGCGCAACTTATTTATATATTGCTATTTTATTATTATTTTATTATCGTTACCATTTTCCTTTTAACAGAGGTACAACTTTGCAGTATTTAAATTTTCAGAATTCGTTTAAACCAAGGCAGTGTCTCTTTTTCATTGGTGGAGTGATTTTTGGCTTTTTATTCAATTCTTTATTTGTCCACTACTAGTTTTTACAAAAACTTCGGTTTGTGGTCTTCCAAATTTCTTCAACTGATTTTTTCTGCACTGAAGAAACATAAAGTGTTCTTTGCAGAAATTAAATAAGTACGAACTTCTTTCTAATGTCAAATTTTGGAAAAACGTCGTAATGAACAACGTACTATACAAAGTAATGAAGCAATGCGACTGAAACCTCTTAATCAAGATAGCCAAAAATGACAACGAAACAGTTCGACATTATATCCTCGTAGACGGAAAATGATAATTTTCTTCTATTGAAAAATGATCCTCCTCAAATCATCGTGACCCTCGATTTAGTTATAAACCAAGACGAAACCGTTGTAAATCACAGACTCGTTACATTTAAGCTACTTAAACATTGTAAAGCGTAAATTAAACATTTATGACCAATTAACTAATTGTAGAGCGTACAATAAAACATATTTATGTGAGAATATAAAAATATATGTTGTGCAATGGCCACAAATTAATGTCAATAAACAAAGTAAAAATGGTAAGGTAGGCCACAATAAAAGGTAAAATTAAACAAAATATACAACAAAAAAAAAACAGGTAAAATAACCAAAACGGGTAAAAGGAAAGTGTGCCCAACGTTTCGGCCAGTACGGCCTTCTTCTGGGGGCAACCGGTACAGAAAAATGGAAAAAAGTTGTAGAGGTTATACAAGGGAAGACTGCTGACTAACTTGTAACGAAAATCACCTGAAAAAATCATGCTTAATCTTGAACTTAATCCAAAAAGAAAACAAAACATTTGTATACTGTACTGTGCAATCGAGTAATTTCAAATAAAGTGAAATCATAAAATGGACTGTTTCTTAACATTCATGCCAAAGGGTCGAACAGTCCCCAGAAAATGGATAATTTTTTGTTCAAGGAACTGTCGTTGTTTTTCACCCGCACTAGTTTGTAAAAGGACAGTTACATGCATGTCACGCATGCTGTGGTTGGGTTGCCGAAAGTGTTCACCTATGGGGCAGTCTTTTCCATTGGTGACGCTCTGTTTATGTTCGACAAAGCGATCACCCAATCTACGACAAGTCTCGCCCACATAGATCATCTGGCACAGTTCGCAACCAACAGCATACACTACGTTTTCAGTAGTGCAGGTGAAACCATTTTTTAGTTTGAAGACGTAAGCCGGTCCTACTACTTCATCTGTTTCCCAAGTGAAATTACAAGTCAGACAGCGAGATCGCTTACATTTTCTAGTGCCCTTGAATTCAGAGGGAATTTGAGGAGTAGCACTCTTGAAAGAGCTAGTCACAAGGTGCTGTTTTAGACTCTTCCCTTTTCTGAAGGCCGCAATCGGAGGCGAATCCTGGAAAACTGCTGACATGTGTTCGTCCTTGAGAACTATGGATTTAAAGTTACGGATCACCTTACCATTTAAACATATTTATGATTGTGCATTTGGCATTTTGGTGGCGGGAAATAAAACGTGAGAAATTTGAACACTTCTGGATCATTATGACCATTTCGCATAATCATAGCTGTTTAATTGACTACTACAATTAAGTTTCTAACGACATAAAACCGTTTCTATTCGTTTCCAGTTTCATTCAATTATACGGGAATCATAAACTGATCATGTAATAGAAACTAACAAATTTCAATTACCTTATACATTTAAAGATTTTCACAGAATTCCGACATTTTCGTTTTAATTAAATAAGATTTTATATAAATCTTGAGTTGTACATGAACAAAGAAAACGCTATGCGTTATTTTATTTCATACATCAATTAAAGCTCACCTTTTTATTGTTTATTTTGTACACGTTTAGAAGATGCATTCAATAATGTCCATAATCGATAGAAATTTACTCACTTAAATATTTATGTAAGTGCAGGAATGTTCATATCACTTGACACTTTAATACTAAAAACATCTATATTTTCTCTCATAAAAACGTATACTGATATTGCTTGGTTAAAAACAAATATAATCATTAAATCATAAATTAATGACATTTTATTGAAAAATAATAAATTGAAAATATTTAGACTTGAAATTTTGTAACACTTGTTCACCGGTTGTCGAGTAATATTTCAGATATTCCCGTTTTTGGTAGTGAACTATGTGTGTACCATGCATAAACTACGAACATCATGATATCTACAAACGTCGGAATATCTACAAAAAGTAGAGTGTCCAGACACATCGTGTTTATACAAAAATCAGGTAGCTACAACAATCGGGCACTGCAATCATCGGGATATCTACAAACATCGGGCACCACAAACATCGGGATATCAACAAACATCGGGCACCGCAAACATCAGGATATCAACAATCATCGAGATATCTACAAACATAGGAATATCATATATCGGGGTATCTCGAATCATCGGTGTATTAACAAAAATCGGGATACCCACAAACTTCGGGATATCTACAAAAAACATCGATTACTAAAACATAGGATATTTGCAGAAAAATGAATATCTAAAACATCGGTATATCGTGAGAGTAAATTTAGTTCATGGTAGAATATATTCCCAATATTCCACTTTAACAAACAAATCAAGATATAGGGTAATAAGAATTCTGTTTGATATCCACATATATCCTTTAAATGCTAAAAGTAGTTTCAAAAAGGCAATTGTAACAGAGTTGAAGCGGACCGTTATGCTGTTGATCACGTGTTAAAGTTTTACAAAATTAAAATTGAGGCTTTTGGTAGTTACCTCAGTGACATTCAGCCCTTCTTGAGACAAAGTAAAGGATGAATTGGCACACATTAAGCATATAAAGGGATGTTCGCCGATCAAGCATGTTTTGACACCATATCCTGTCATCTTTTGTAGCCCGGGCACTGTATAGCTCGAGACAAGTAATCTTTCATAACATTTTCTGCTGGCTGCACATAGTTTATAGTTCACGTGATGTATTTTTTCATCCCCTGTTGAGTGCGCGTCAGCTTGGACAGTGTGTATATTCCACGTTTAGTATTTCCTGTCATCTTTTGTTGTATGGACAGCGTATAATTCAAGTCTGGTAATTCGAGACACCTACTGTCCTAGGGGCAATGTGTAGTTCACGTCTGGTATTTCCTATCATCCTCTCTTGACTGGACACTGCACAGTGCACGTCTGAAAATTTGTGTTATCCCCTGTTGCCTCCAAGTCTGGTATTTCCTGTTGTCGACTGCTGCGTAGAGTGTGTAGTTCACGTCCATTATTTCGCATTATCCTCTGTTTTCTGAGTAGTATGTAAGTGATACCTGGTATTCCTAGTCATCTTATGTTGTCTAGACAGTGTGTAGTTCACGTCAAGTAGTATCCTCTGTTGTCTGAGTAGTGTGTAAGTGATAGCTGGTATTCTTAGTCATCTTATATTGTCTAGATAGTGGGTAGTTCACGTCCAGCATTATCCTCTATTGCCTGAGTAGGGGGTAAGTGATACCTGGTATTCATAGTCATCTTATATTGTCTAGAGAGTGTGTAGTTCACGTCCAGTATTGTCCTCTATTGTCTGAGTAGTGTGGAAGTGATACCTGGTATCCATAGTCATCTTATATTGTCTAGAGAGTGTTTAGTTCACGTCTAGTATTGGCCTCTATTGTCTGGGTAGTGTGGAAGTGATACCTGGTATCCATAGTCATCTTATGTTGTCTAGATAGTGTGTAATGCACGTTTGGTATTTCCTGTCGTTTTCTGTTTCACAGAGTAACTTCAAACACCGGGTTTATACAAATATCTGGATATTTGTTCTAGTTTCTTTCTCTGTTGTTTGGACAGTGTGTTGTTTATCCGGTATTTCCTGTCACCTCGGCCTACTCATCAGTGTATAGTCTATCTTTGGTATATCTTGTGATCCTCTGTTGCCTGTGTGTAGTCCTCATTCTGTGTTTCCTTTCATCCTTTAGTTCATGTCTGGTATTTTGCGTCATCTGCTGTTGCTTAAACAGTGTGTAGTTAATGTCAGACCAAGACAAGTTAATTCTATGTTTGGCGTCAGTGTGCGCGTTGAAAATGTGTGATTTTCTAAAAAAAAAAAAACAACAAACAAACAAACAAGAGATATTTTTCGTTTTTTGTAGTTTCAATAGTAGTTTATAAATTATTAATTAATAAGTAATTAAGGAGACAAGAAAAATATATTCCAGACTTGAATTGAAATGGGAAAAGTGAGCAATATTGAAAAAATATCATCACTAGATTAAATTGAACTCTTAAAAACTTACTTTTAATTGATATTGGTCACATGAAAGTGTGTAATTTTCAAAAATTCTTGTCTTGTTTTTGTTTTGTTATTTGTTTGCCTCATACCCCCTCAATTTCAAAGATTATGTTGACGCCAAACACAGAATTAAATTAAATCAGGTATTTTGCGTTATACTTTGTTTCCTGGAAAATGTAGTTAATACCAGATATTTCCTGTTTTCCTCCACTGACTGAGCGGTTTAAAGTTTTCGTCAGGTATTTCCTGTTATCCCCACTGACTGAACAATGTATAGTTTACGTCAGGTATTTCCTGTTACCCTCAACTGACTGAACAGTGTATAGTTTACGTCTAGTATTTCTTGCTACCATCCACTAGCTGACCAGTGTAAACTTACGTCAGGTATGTACTGTCATCCTCCATTGACTGAACAGTTTAAAGTTTACGTCAGGTATTTCCTGTTATCCCACAGACTGAACAGTGTGTAGTTTATGTCAGGTATTTCCCGTTATCCTCCATAGACTGAATGTATAGTTTAGGTCATGTACTTCTTGTTATCCTATGTTGCCTCTGTTTATTTTACGTTTGGTATGTCCTGTTTTCCTCCACTGATTGAAAAGTGTAAAGATTACGTCAGGTATTTCCTGTTATCCTCCACTGACTAAGCAGTGTAAAGTTTCCGTCTGGTATTTACTGTTATCCTCCACTGACCGAACAGTCTATAGTTTACGTCAGGTATTTTCAGTGACCCTCAACTGACTGAACAGTTTGTAGTTTAAGTCAGGTATTTCACGTTATACTCCACTTACTTAACAGTGTAATACTATATTTCATCTGGCATTTGTGGAGGTGCAGTCGAATTGCTAATGCAATCTTTCTGTTTCGATGACCTTTGACTTCGCTACGCGTGTTTCGCCATTAGATTCTGTTTCATCTGCCTTAGCTTAGATGTTGTCATTCGTTTTCATTGCTTGGTAGGGGGATAACACGAGATATACTAATGCTGCTTTTAAGTTGATTACAATACAGAAATATCGTTTTGGCAGTGCTTGAGTGCTGATTTGCTATACTGTTCCAGTTGATACCGGTGTTAGTCTGGTTATTGTGGTTTTAAGGCTTGTTTTATGGTAACAATTGTGTTTATGAGTTGCTCAAACGACTCATAAATCACAAGTATCGTTTCGACAGTACTTTTTCACTATTAAGTGGGGATGATGGTGGGAGAGTAGACTATAGTGCTTTTTGTGGTGTGAAAATAGACTATTGTGGTGGTTGTAGTGGGATTGTAGACTACTTGTGGTGGGGTGGTGGTGGTGGAATAGTAGACTATTGCGGTTGTGATGGTGGGATAGTAGTCTATTATGGTGGTGGTGTTGCGGTAGTAGACTATAGTGGTAGTGGTGATTGGATAGTAGACTATTGTGGTGGCGGTGGGATAGTAGAGTATTGTGGTGGTGGTGTTAAGAAAGTAGACTACATTTGTTGAGATGGCGGTATAGCAGACTACTGTGGTGGTGGGTGGATAGTAGACTATTGTGGTGGTGGTTGTGGGACGGCAGACTGTTGTGGGGTGATAGTAGACTAGTATTGTGGAGGTGAAGGGATAGTAGACGATAGTGGTCGTGCTTGTGGGATAGCAGACTATTGTGGTGGTGGTGGGATAGTGGACTATTGTGGTGGTGGTGTTGAGATAGTAGAATATTGTTCCGGTGGTGATGGGATAGAAGACTATTGTGGTCGTAGTGGTAGGACAGTAGACTCTTGTGGTGGTGGTGGGATAGTAGACTACTGTGGTGGTGGTGGGATAGTAGACAATTGTGATGGCGGGATAGCAGACTATTTTGGTGGTGGTGGGATAGCCGACTTTTGTTATGGTGGTGCTGGTGGGAACTTAGACTTTTGTGGTGCTGGTGGTGGGATAGTAGACTATTGTGGTGGTGGTGGTGGTAGGATATTAGACTATTGTGGTGCGGTGGTTCTGGGATAGTACACAACTGTGGTGGTGGTAAAATAGTAGACTTGTGGTGGTGGTGCTGGAATAGTAGACTATAGTGGTTGTGGTGATGGGATAGTACACTATTGTTGTGGTGGTGGAATAGTAAACTATTGTGGTGTTTTTTTTAAATTGTACTATTGTTGTGATTGTGGGATAGTAGGCTATTATTATGGTGTAGATGGGATAGTAGACTATTGTGATGGTTTTGATGGGTAAGTAGACTGATGTGCTGGTGGTGATTGGATAGTAGACTATAGTGGTGGTGGTGGTGGTGGTGGTGGTGGGAAGGTAGACTACTGAGTAGGTGGTGGTGGGAAAGTAGACTATTATGGTGGTAGTAACTATTGTGGAGGTGGTGGTGGTGGTGGTGGTGGTGTTGGTGGAAAAGTAGATTATTATGTAGGTGGTGGTGGGAAAGTAGACTATTCTGTAGGTGGTGGTAGGAAAATAGACTATTATGGTGGTGCTGGTGTGGTAGTAGACTATTGTGATGGTGCTGGTGGGATAGTAAACCAGTATTATGGTGGTGGAAGAATAGTAGACTATTGTGGTGGTGATTGGATAGCAGACTATTGTGATTGTGATGTTGGAATAGAAGACTATTGTTGTGGTGGGGTTGATTGGTAGAATATAGATGTTGTGGTTGTTGGATAGTAGACAATTGTGTTGGTGATGGTGGGATTATAGACTATAGTGTGGTGGTGGTGGGATAGTAGACTATTGTGATGGTGTTGGTGGAATAGTAGACTATTTTGGTGGTGGTGGTGGGACAGTAGACAATTGTGGTGATGGTGGGATAGTAGATTATTATGTGGTGGTGGTGGGATAGTAGACTATTGTGGTGGTGGGATAGAAGACTATTATTGTGGTGGTGATGGGATAGTAGACTATTATGGTGGTGGGATAATAGACTATTGTGGTGGTGGTGATATAGTAGACTATTATGGTGGTGGTGGTGGGATAGTAGAGTATTGTGGTGCTTGTGCTGGGAAAGTAACTATTTTGGTGTGATAATAGACAATTGTAGTGGTAGTGGTGGGAGTGGTTAGATAAAATAAAAAAGGTTGAAATGAGACTTTAAATAAGACCCCATTGATATAATTTTGTGCATTGTCGTTTTCATTTGAAAGACAATAGTTTGTTGATTGTGCATTTATCTGTTAGACATTAGTTTGCAGATGTGTATTGTCGCTATTTTTCTCTTAGTTTGTGCTTTGCCATTTTTATTTGTGAGATATTATTTTTTTATAACCGTCATTTATCTGAATAATAATTTGGATATTTCAGTTATTTTCTGTTCAATGTTATTAGTAGTTTGTGCCGTTTTTTATCTGTAAGATATTAGTTTCTGTATTTGTTTTTCTGTATACATAAGTTTTTGTATTGTAATAATGATGAGAGTTATCGCATCTGTCATTACAACGCTACAAATTAATTCAGTTTTTAGTTCAGAATCTTGACTTTAATACAATAAGCAATCATTACGAAAGATTCTATATTTTTTCAAACATCTGCGATATTTTTTTTAATTTTCTTGTCATACATCGATATTAACTATGATGTTTTTGTTAAATTAATGACAAGAAATGTATTCAAAGGAAGAGAACAAAAGAATACAGATATAAATTTGAAACCAACACCGGATTTCTAATATCGTGAAATATAGGCAGTCATTTGCAAACAACAATCTTGGACTTTGATTTTGATAAATCTTTACGTCATTAATTTGGTCAATCATTGCCCATTTTTTTCAGAATAATTGGGCGGGGTACAATTCCCAGACCTTTTTTTCTGAAAAAGATAATTTCGTAACCCTACCTTTTTTCTAATTTCATGAAGAATTTGGGAAAAAAATTGGCAAAAAATCGACTCTTACCATCGGGACATCATTGGAACCCCTTTTTTACGAAAGCTGGAACCTAACTTGATCTGAGGAGTCTTTTAATTATCTCCTTTACTTTTTACTGTAATAAGGATAAGCGGCCAACAGTACATTCCAGACCAAATTTAAAACACAGAACTTGAAGTATACCTTTGCAATAAAGTCTGGTGCCAATAAGCTTGTCTGGAATTCATTTTGTTAAGGACTACCTTGAGAGCAACTTTGATCTGACAAGGATCTAAAAGAAACAACTGACGATGGAATTATAACAGCTCAATGAAGTCCATGTTTGACTATCCTCTTGGGTTCATCTGATCGGCATAATTTTAAAAAATAACACATAATTGCAACATTTCCTAAATGATTTAATGAACAAATATTTATCCGTGTGTTTTACAGAATGCAATATGATGGCAAAAGTCTTAGTATGTAAAGGACGATTTTTAATATATCAATCCAGACTTAACTAATCGATCTAATTGATAATCGATCACTTATCAATAAAAATCGAATGGTAGTCGATTGATTGGTTCGACTTATCAACTATTTATCAGGAGTTTGACCGACGATTTTGATCAGAAATTTGTGATCAATTTGTGATTGATTAATGATCAGTTGTTCAATAACACAGCGTTAATAGCAGCTATCTGAAATGTTTTATTATTTTTTGACTAACCAATCTACACAACTATTACTGATGGTACTAAACATTGTCTCAAGTTAAAGGAAAATTTCAATGATCACTTATCGATCAAAAATTTCTAATCAAAATCATCGGTCAAACTTCACAAAGAATTTGATCGATAAAAGTTCGCAACGTCGATTTAATCAATCGATTACCATTCGATTTTTATTGATATGTAATCAATTACCAATTTGATCGATTAGTTAAGTCTTCATCTATAAATCGTATAACTTGTGCTATATTTTCATTGATCCTTTGATCAATATCCTCTCGTGTATACAATAGTTCTGTATGTAACAAAAACTGTTCAAAACAATTGAATGAGAAGTAACTTTGAAGTTTACAATCTATGTTGTGTATTGTCTCTGTTATACCGTTGAACTGACTGAGGGAATACAATCTGGCCGATTTTGGAAGTGGCAAAAACTCTCGCTTCAGTTAACGTCAATCAGATATCGGTTTTTCCATTTATTAATTTAATTTATCATTGAAGCTCACTTCAGCAACAGTTTTGAAAATCAAATCAGTTCCGTTTGTAACAACGGCAGTAGAATACCGAAGGAACAAAGGAGTGAAATTTACAAAAATCGACGTCCAAAGGCATGGCCAAAACGAGAACACAGAAAACAATGACGCCAGACACAAAACAACGACGCTAGAGAGACACAAAGCACAGAAACAGAAATCACAACATTCAAAACAAAGCACTCACAGTGTCAACTCCAGTGAAACTGAGAGTGACATCAGGTGCTCCGGAAGGGTAAGCATGTCCTGCTCTGTTTACAGCACCCGTCACACTATGAGTGGGTCAATCCAGGAAAATGTCAAAGTCGGTAGTCAAATCCGGGAAGACGTGAATCTAGCTGAAAAAGAGATAAAATTAACATAAGTGGAACAAATCCCTGACTAAGCAGCTTTTGGGACAGTGTTTTGCTCTGTTAAAAAAATCACTGTTCAAATTACACGCTCGATGGTAACGAATCAACTGTGAAATGTACACTCCATAGGCTGGAGAGGTAGGTATATTGCTGCTAAGAAAGGGAAAGTTCACAATTGGGAAATTAAAATCATCACGCTTATCATACAGCTTAGACTTCAAACGTCCATCTTCGTCAATATACGATAACAGATCTAGGTACGAAGCTGAAGTAGGTGTTTCAGTTGTCTCTTTAATTTCAAGCTCATTGGGATAGATCTGATGTAAATACTCCTTAAATTTAGGATTATTTAGAGAAAGTACATCGTCTGAAATTAAAGGACTGGGCTAAGTATTTTTTTTGTTTTCTTTGAATAAGCCCTTGTAAAAACTATGCCTTGTGCGAGTAAAGGAAAAGTTCAGCTAAAAGCGGGGCACAGTTAGTTCCCATAGGAATCCCTATTTTCTGTTGGAAATTCTAACATTTTGATTACGTCAGTCTCGGTGTACTTCTTGTTTGAATTAGTGTGGTTCCTAACAAAATATGTCTTGTCTTTCCCTATAACTAAACAGATGTATCTACGTTCTCCATTTTTAGTGCAAAAACATTGATGTTTTAAATCTGCAATTACTGTTTTAAGTTTATTGTGTGGCAGGGTTGTATAAAGAGTAGAAAAGTCAAAGGTTTGGATGCTATGGCAATGGGTAAGACTGGTTGAGGATAGCTGTTCAAGATCTTTCGAATTTTTAAGAATCCATATTTGATTTACACCGCTTGTAGAGTTAGCTTTATTACAGTAATTTTTCAGACCATCTCTGACTGCGGTCAACAAAGTAGTGAGGAGCTGTGAAAGAGGTTTAGTTGTGTATCTGGAACTGTTTGTATAGATTGTTATGAAGTAAAGGATGCATACAGATTTTCTCAAAATTCCTTGTGGCGGTTATCTTGTGTTAGCATGGCAGTTATAACAATACAAAGCTACAATTATTTAGAATGCCTATGAAAAGGGCAGATATGCTAAAATTCCAAGATACCAGATATTTAAAACTGTTGAAGATGAATGCCATTTCTTCTTCACGTGTAAATTTAATAGAAATTTGAGAAAAACCTATTTGACCATTATCAGAATTGTAATATTTTCACATCTGCTTCCATTTTACCAAATAATGAAAAATTGAAAATTGTTTTAAACCCATCAACACCTGATGATGTGAAGGCAGTAGTGTCTTTTATAAAACAGTCATTAGAACTGAGGAAGGGAGACCAATGATGTCTCTATATCTTTATTTCATGTTTAATTTGTGTTTGTATAGCTGCAACCCTATATGGGTTAATTGTTCAAATACCGTACAGATTTATTACGGGTGGATGCAGCCTCCCAAAAAGGGGTTCCAACGAGGTTCCAGAACAAGTACAGTTCAAGACAATTTTTTACCAAATGTTTTCTTTGCCTAAATTTTGCACGAAATTTTAAAAAATTTCAAAAAATAGGGGTTTAATCCAAACATTATTGCAGCTTTTTGTTTAGCACCCAAGTTCTTTATATATATAATGCATTAAAGATCACAACGTTCCCTAGGGAAAGCTCTGCAGAAAATATTTTTCTGTAAGGAATTCTGACTTTGATTGAGCACTGTAACAAACCAAAATAACAAATACTTATTAAAAACAATTTATATCACGTAAATCTCAATACAAAAAATAACAAAATTAATAAAAATGGAATTCTTTCGAAAAAAATGAAGTTTTAAAGATATAGCACTAGAATTCGTCCAACTATTATATGGCTTGATAAAAGTAAGATAACGCTTCCGGCATTTCCAGCCACTAAAATCGTTGATATTCACAAGTTTCGTTGAGTTTTGCATCCATTCTAAAAGTTGTTGATAACTCACAATAAGTACAGCGGAAAATACCGGCATTCCTATAGAAAATATTACCGGATGGAGAAGCTCATTTTACAGCTTACTGGTGACAGATTGTACTCGATTTTACAAGAAAACTTTCAATATGATGCTACAATGACAGTGGCTACTCAAAATGGATTCAGCGGTAAATTTTAGCCGAACACTTTAGACCACGGTTGGCAGCTAGACTGCAATGTAAAACCCTGTCCAACCAGACAATATCCTGGACTTTGGGAAGTACCCGTCATGATGTTAGAAAAACCTTATTCTGCCTTTATCTTGACTCTTGTCGGCCTGAAAATAAAGAGGAAGCATTCCAAATATTTTGGATGAAATTTCATAGCCATTATACAGGATCCAGGGCCCCGTTACTGTATATTATGCATGCCTCGTTGCTCAGGGAAAAACATAATTACGAAGCTAGAACTATTTCTTATTGACAATTCTACATTATTATTCAGACGGAACCAGAAGTTGACGCCCTGGCGTGATTCGTCAAATTATAAGCCGAGTTCAACTTTGTCGCAAGTTGCCTAAAAACACTCAAACTGTCCGAAATGGATTGGTTCAAGAACTCAATACTTAAGTTGAACATGTGGCAAGGAACATCATGCAGTTAATTCAGAAAATTATCTATTTTACAAGGAAATATTTTTAAACAGCCTTTTCAATCCAAATGGGTGTCCCATTTCTATGACTTTTTGTTTCACACAATTTTACAAAGTACAATTTAGTGCGGGACTTGTACAGTAAAGGAATGGAAGTGGCCGTACATAGTGTCACACACAGGACCCCAACGGACTTCTGGAAAACCGCTGCGACGGAAGAGCTTAGATACGAAATAGTGCAACAACGAAAAAATATAGATTAATGATGAGAGGAGGAACCCTATAGACTTTTTAGCTGTTTCACAGAGAACAATACAATATTCATGAGAATACACCAAACAAAGGGACTGATGAAAACAGTTCTAGCTAGGAGATGTTCAAGCTACTGAGGTTGTACTGTGTTTTTTATTCAAATGAAGGGCCCGAGAAACCCATGCATGTACAAGTTAAAAATGATATGAATATATTTCTAGATTTCTGAATAGACCCTTTCACGATAACTGCATTCCTACGATTTTGAGTGGAAAACGATAAAGTAGCCGCAAAAATGACGTCAAGATTTTACATATAACGTACGTTGCTTTTTACCCACTCAAAGGCATATGAGCATATGTGCAAAATTCAGGATGGCAATTATCGTGAAAGGGTCTATATAGCGTTGGCAGAGTCCCCACGGGAACGTAGTGGACTAAGGGTTACGTTATCGTATCTAGCAGAGTCCCAGTACGTAGCTCATCCCTACCCATAGATATTGAAATAACTAGGGGGTTGTTGTTGTTGTCAGTATAATTAATCCATCTTTTGATAGGTGCATCTATACACAATAGTTTACAGGGGGTATTGTCTTTTGAACTGAGCTGTCTCACCTTTTAGTGTTTTTCATGAATCCATAAAACAGATTTTATAGATGACATTGAGTTGCCGACATTTCAATGTTCAATGGCATTTCAGTTTGGTGGCTGATAAGGTAGAATGAACAATAAATTTCTAAAATGAAGCGACAACTGTTGACAGTTTTTTCTTGTGGTTGAGCTTCGGACTTCTTTAACTCCGGGGAAAGAAACGAGTTTTCAGATGGACATGAGTAAGCAAACCATCATTAAATCATGCTTTGTGAATGCTAATTTACAGATTCACCTAAAATGTGTATACATGTAACTCTTAGGTAGATTTTATGACTAATATCCTGATGGTTTTAATCAAAATGTCTCTGCAACTCTGGTCCATGCATGTTTCACTTTCAGCTGTTCAGAGGTTACTGTAAACTTAGAATATTTCACAGCAATAAAATCAACCAGTGTTTGTTATAAAAATGATAATGTTTCAACCATAAAAAGCATAAAAAGTGTTGGCTGCCCATTTTCACTTTGTCTGTAATTGCAAGGATTTGTATAATGAGATTAATTCTTGGTTATTGATAAGACCACAATTACTTTACAGTAGGACTTGTTTGTCAAATAATGCTTAAACATGATAAAAACAATACCTTCCAAAGTAATATGAGGTAGGTGCAATGATTTCAGTTGGGATTTAAGAATTCTGAACAATTTTCGAGACTGATAATTATTTTCGAACTAATTTTGGGCGTAAAAAGAGTCGAAACGACTCAACATCATACTTTCCCTTGATCTTTTTAAACCATTAATCTACAGTATTAAGAGCTTTGCCTAATACTAAATACATAACTAAATAAAAAAGTATTTTGATGACTGTTCTTCATTTTATGCCATAATGTAAACTACAGTATGCTTGTATTTGTGTTGCAAGATGTTGGCAACACTTAAGTGTTTGGTAATTCATAATGTTTGTAACAAGGAAGTCCATAGTAATGTTGGCGGTGTTGGCGACGTTGGCGACAGTGGTATTGTTCGAGAAAAATGTTGTTAGCATTGGAAACATGTGACTGTTTGATTGATCACACTTTTTGTTATGAGGAACCCATTATGAATGTTGGCGGCGTTGGCGACGTTGGCGACAAGGACTTTGTTCGAGCACAATGTTGGTGACGTTGTCGACACATAACATTTCGGATGTTTGCACTGTTTATGATAAGGAAATCAATAATAAATGTTGGTGACGTTGACGACAGGGGCCTTGTTCGAGCACATTGTTGGCGACGTTAGCGACATATAACATTTCGGATGTTCGCACTGCCTATAATAAGGAAATCAAAAATTAAGGTTGACGGTGTTGGCGACGTTGGCAACGGCCTTGTTCGAGCACAATGTTGGCGACATACAACATTTCGGATGTTCGACCTGCTTGTAACAAGGAAATCATTAGAAATGTTGGCGACGTTGGCGAACGTTGGCGAACGTTGGCGACGTTGGCGGGTATTATCCTGGACCATCATGATTCAGGGTTCACATCCTATTTCCGACCCGAACCTCACCCCCCGCCAATATTTTTTTGAGTACCTTCCTCACGGCCTGTGAATTTATTTTCTGCATATGCGCATTTTGACGACGTATATCTCTTCAGTGCAGATCAGACAAAAACATTTGGTAATCCATATAAATATTAGCATCTGTATGTTGTCCTCGGAACAAAAAGAAAAACTTTTAAATATAGCAGCGAGACTATGAATTGTACAATATCATGTACATGTTTTTACAAAGTTGAAAGTCTTGCAGTGTATGGGTAAAATTTCTGACAAGTACACCAATTCGTTTTATAAGTTTCAAATAAACTAATAAAACAATACGCTCATATGGTACATATTTTTTGGTAATATACTCTTGCAGGGGATATTTAGAATACAACAGAAAAAAGGTATAAGATGTACAGTTTACTGATTTTTCGATTCATACAACATGCAAATTAATTGATAAGTATGAAAAAATGGTTTAAAAAAACCTGAGGTAATAAAATTTTCATATACAGTAACCAAAAACAAATTATATAAATAGAATCTTTCTTATTGAAAATTCCAATTTATGAAACAGACAAATTATTTTAAAAAAGTGAGATCATACATATAATTTAAAAGAGATAGAACTCAGAAAAGAAACAGAGAAAAATTTTTTGTAAAATCGGTCCATCATTTGAGGAAAGTTTAAGAACATTTCTTGTTTCATTGTTCCATTGTTTGTTGTTTCATTGAAAAAAAATAATAAGAAAGCAAACTAATCATGAAAAACTTATTCATCAAAATTAAAAATTTAAATCCGAAATTGACAACAATACAACTACGATTCTAGAAAGCATTGAATCGTCTTTGTAACGTGTGCACCTTACTTCCGCTCAATGCATAATTTCATGTTTCCCTGTACATTGATTAGTAGAAAAAAGAAGGGAAACGGGGAATGTGTCAAAGAGACAACGACCCAAAGGGGAGTAATAACAACTCAAAGCTACCATAAGATCTACAATGAACGGTGAGGAAACCCCACATCCAACGGCAGGTCGGAGTTGGCCCGTAAATAAAGAGTAATCAAGTTCAGCGAAATAAACATCATCCTAGACGTAAACTAAATAGAAAAAGACACACAAAAGCTCAATAAATTTCCTGACTTAGGACAGGCGCAAACCTGCTGCGGCGGGGTTAAACTAGTTTTATTGGGCTCAAACCTTCCCCCTAGCCAATGTGATAAATAAAAAAACAAATGTAACAACAGTAAATTTCAGTTGGCAACAGGACGGAGTCAATTGTGAAAAATTAAACTGAAAAAACTTAATATACGGACATAAACATGAAATCACAAAAGTAACTGACATGCCAGCGTAGCGTATGTTTATTGTTTGTATAATGTCAACCCTTTTCACCTTCAATCAATTAAAGCAAAATACAATGTGGCAAAATTTCTGTCTTTTTGTTCAACAGCAATTT
>MJUU01059801.1:19440-35837 GCA_002080025.1 Modiolus philippinarum | reverse complement strand
AAGTGACAAATTCGTTGTTTGAGGGTATGTTCACGCTGCTCGTTTTCACTGCTCGTGTGCTCATTTCGCTGCTCGTACTGCTCGCGTGCTCATCTCGGGAATTCAGTGGTAAGTGGTGGTGGTGACAAGTGCCTTGTATCTTGTGGTGGGAAAAGCTACAAATTAGCCGTTCAAAGGTATGCTAACGCTGCTCGTTTTCACTGCACGTGCTGCTCGCGTGCTCATCTCGGGAATATTGCTGCTGCTGCTGCTGGGTGGTGTGGGATATTGCTGCTGCTGCTGCTGCTACAGTCGTTATGCGGTGGGAAAAGCGACAAATTCGCTGTTTAAGGGTACAGTCCTGTGCAACGTAACCCTTACCGTTTGACGAACGCGAAACGGATTGCTGACGGGACGTGAACGGATTGCTGACGGGAACGTGACGGGACGGGACGGGATGAATCGATTAACGTGCAAAGAGGTTCACGTCCAGGTACTCGTCAATTGACGATTACAATTCGTCAATTGACGAGAGAGCACTCGTCATTTAATGATATGCAAAATAATCAATAGATTACTAGATAATTGAAATTTTCCAATGAAACGAAACGAATTCAGTCGTGATAACGGTATAACATTGACAGTGACTGGGAACAGTTTATACTTTAGTTTGATATAAAAAGAATGCATTAATTGAAAATCAAAGTAAAATTTCCCTTATTTTGTTCAGAACTCCACGAAAATGAAAAAAAAAATGACAAAACTATCAATCAATTTTAATCAATTATCCCCGAGAATCAAATAATCATTTTTGTCGTTTCAAATGGACTGGTCAGAGGAAAACTTTCCTTTTACAAATTTTTTTGTTCAAAAATGTGATAAAAGATCACTTGTAAATCTTCATTTTAGTCATTTCAAATGTACACAACAGTGCAGAACTTTCCTTTTAGGCAGCGGCTTCTCATCCACGCCGTGTTATTTTGTTAAAAATTCCATGAAAATGAAAAAATGTAATAAAAATTACTTATGAATCTTCATTTTAGTCATTACATATACACCGGTCAATGCGAAACTTTCCTTTTACATATTATTTTGTTGAAAATTCCATGAAAATGAAAAAATGTGATACAAAAATTACTTATGAATCTTCATTTAAGTCATAACATATATACCGGTCAGTGCGAAACTTTCCTTTTACACATTATTTTGTTGAAAATTCCATGAAAATGAAAAAATGTAATAAAAAATAACTTATGGATCTTCATTTTAATCATTACATATACAACAGTCAGTCCTTAACTTTCCTGTTACATATTATTTGGTAAAAAATTCTATGAAAATGAAAAAATGTAATAAAAAATTACTTATGAATCTTCATTTTAGTCATTACATATACACCGGTCAATGCGAAACTTTCCTTTAACACTATTTTGTTAAAAATTCCATGAAATTGAAAAAAAAATGTGATAAGAAATTACTAATGAATCTTCACATAAGTCATTACATATATACCGGTCAGTGCCATACTTTCCTTTTACTCATTATTTTGTTGAAAATTCTATGAAAATAAAAAAATGTGATGAAAAATGACTTATGAATCTTCATTTTAGTCATTACATATACACCTGTCAGTGCGAAACTTTCCTTTAACATATTATTTTGTTGAAAATTCCATGAAAATGAAAATATGTGATGAAAAATTACTTATGAATCTTCATTTTAGTCACTACTTATATACCGGTCAGTGTGAAACTTTCCATGAAAATGAAAAAATGTGATAAAAAAATTACTTATGAATCTTCATTTAAGTCATTACATATATGCCGGTCTGTGGGAAACCTTCCTTTTACACATTATTTTGTTGAAAATTCCATGAAAATGAAAAAAAGTAATAAAAAAATTACTTATGAATCATCATTTTAGTCATTACATATACACCGGTCAATGCGAAACTTTCCTTTAAAACATTATTTTGTTAAAAATTCCATGAAAATGAAAAAATGTGATACAAAAATTACTTATGAATCTTCATTTAAGTCACAACATATATACCGGTCAGTGTGAAACTTTCCTTTTACACATTATTTTGTTGAAAATTCCATGAAAATGAAAAAATGTGATAAAAAAATTACTTATGAATCTTCATTAAAGTCATTACATATATGCCGGTCTGTGGGAAACCTTCCTTTTACACATTATTTTGTTGAAAATTCCATAAAAATGAAAAAATGTAATAAAAAAATTACTTATGAATCTTCATTTTAGTCATTACATATACACCGGTCAATGCGAAACTTTCCTTTAAAACTTTATTTTGTTAAAAATTCCATGAAAATGAAAAAATGTGATAAAAAATTCCTAATGAATCTTCACATAAGTCATTACATATATACCGGTCAGTGGGAAACTTTCCTTTTACACATTATTTTGTTGAAAATTCCATGAAAATGAAAAAAATGTGATCAAAAATGACTTATGAATCTTCATTTTAATTTTTAGTCATTACATATACACCAGTCAGTGAGAAACTTTCCTTTTACATATTATTTTGTAAAAAATTCCATGAAAATGAAAATATGTGATGAAAAATTACTTATGAATCTTCATTTTAGTCACTATATATATATCGGTCAGTGTGAAACTTTCCTTTCTAACATTACTTTGTTAAAAATTCCATGAAAATGAAAAAATGTGATAAAAAAATTACTTATGAATCTTCATTTAAGTCATTACATATATACTGGTCAGTGCTAAACTTTCCTTTTACATATTATTTTGTAAAAAAATCCATGAAAATGAAAAATTACTTATGAATCTTCATTTTAGCCACTACATATATACCGGTCAGTGCGAAACTTTCCTTTCTAACATTATTTTGTTAAAAATCCATGAAAATAAAAAAAAAAAAATGTGATCGATAAAAGATTACTTATGAATCTTCATTTAAGTCATAACATATATAACGGTCAGTGCGAAACTTTCCTTTTACACATTATTTTGTTAAAAATTCCATGAAAATGAAAAAATGTAATAAAAAATTACTTATGAATCTTCATTTTAGTCATTACATATACACCGGTCAATGCGAAACTTCCCTTAAAAACATTATTTTGTTAAAAATTCTATGAAAATGAAAAAATGTGATACAAAAATTACTTATGAATCTTCATTTAAGTCATTACATATATACCAGTCAGTGCGAAACTTTCCTTTTTACACATTATTTTGTTGAAAATTCCATGAAAATGAAAAAATGTGATAAAAAATAACTTATGGATCTTCATTTTAGTCATTACATATACAACAGTCAGTCCTTAACTTTCCTGTTACATATTATTTGGTAAAAAATTCTATGAAAATGAAAAAATGTAATAAAAAATTACTTATGAATCTTCATTTTAGTCATTACATATACACTGGTCAATGCGAAACTTTTCTTTAACACTATTTTGTTAAAAATTCCATGAAATTGAAAAAAAAAATTTGATAAGAAATTACTGATGAATCTTCACATAAGTCATTACATATATACCGGTCAGTGCCATACTTTCCTTTTACACATTATTTTGTTGAAAATTCCATGAAAATAAAAAAATGTGATAAAAAATTACTTATGAATCTTCATTTTAGTCATTACATATACACCGGTCAGTGCGAAACTTTCCTTTAACATATTATTTTGTTGAAAATTCCATGAAAATGAAAATATGTGATGAAAAATTACTTATGAATCTTCATTTTAGTCACTACTTATATACCGGTCAGTGTGAAACTTTCCTTTCTAACATTATTTTGTTAAAAATTCCATGAAAATGAAAAAATGTGATAAAAAAATTACTTATGAATCTTCATTTAAGTCATTACATATATGCCGGTCAGTGGGAAACCTTCCTTTTACACATTATTTTGTTAAAAATTCCATGAAAATGAAAAAATGTAATAAAAAATTACTTATGAATCTTCATTTTAGTCATTACATATACACCGGTCAATGCGAAACTTTCCTTTAAAACATTATTTTGTTAAAAATTCCATGAAAATAAAAAAAAATGTGATAAAAAATTCCTAATGAATCTTCACATAAGTCATTACATATATACCAGTCAGTAGGAAACTTTCCTTTTACACATTATTTTGTTGTAAATTCCATGAAAATGAAAAAAATGTGATCAAAAATGACTTATGAATCTTCATTTTAATTTTTAGTCATTACATATACACTGGTCAGTGTGAAACTTTCCTTTTACATATTATTTTGTAAAAAATTCCATGAAAATGAAAATATGTGATGAAAAATTACTTATGAATCTTCATTTTAGTCACTATATATATAACGGTCAGTGTGAAACTTTCCTTTCTAACATTACTTTGTTAAAAATTCCATGAAAATGAAAAAATGTGATAAAAAAATTACTTATGAATCTTCATTTAAGTCATTACATATATACTGGTCAGTGCTAAACTTTCCTTTTACATATTATTTTGTAAAAAAATCCATGAAAATGAAAAATTACTTATGAATCTTCATTTTAGCCACTACATATATACCGGTCAGTGCGAAACTTTCCTTTCTAACATTATTTTGTTAAAAATCCATGAAAATAAAAAAAAAATGTGATCGATAAAAAATTATTTATGAATCTTCCTTTAAGTCATAACATATATAACGGTCAGTGCGAAACTTTCCTTTTACACATTATTTTGTTAAAAATTCCATGAAAATGAAAAAATGTAATGAAAAATTACTTATGAATCTTCATTTTAGTCATTACATATACACCGGTCAATGCGAAACTTTCCTTTAACATTATTTTGTTAAAAATTCCATGAAATTGAAAAAAATGTGATAAGAAATTACTAATGAATCTTCACATAAGTCATTACATATATACCGGTCAGTGCCATACTTTCCTTTTACACATTATTTTGTTGAAAATTCCATGAAAATAAAAAAATGTGATAAAAAATGACTTATGAATCTTCATTCTAGTCATTACATATACACCGGTCAGTGCGAAACTTTCCTTTTACATATTATTTTGTTGAAAATTGCATGAAAATGAAAATATGTGATGAAAAATTACTTATGAATCTTCATTTTAGTCACTACTTATATGCCGGTCAGTGTGAAACTTTCCTTTCTAACATTAGTTTGTTAAAAATTCCATGAAAATGAAAAAAATGTGATAAAAAAATTACTTATGAATCTTCATTTAAGTCATAACATATATATCGGTCAGTGCAAAACTTTCCTTTAAAACTTATTTTGTTAAAAATTCCATGAAAATGAAAAAAAATGTGATAAAAAATTACTTATTAATCTTCATTTTAGTCATTACATATATACTGGTCAGTGAGAAACATTCCTTTAACATATTATTTTGTTAAAAATTCCATGAGAATGAAAAAATGTGATGAAAAAAGTACTTATGAATCTTCATTTTAGGCATTACATATACACCGGTCAGTGCGAAAGTTTGCTTTTACACATTATTTTGATAAAAATTTCATAAAAATGAAAAAATCTGATAAAAAATTACTTATCAATCTTCATTTTAGTCATTAACTATAAACCGGTCAGTGTGAAACTTTCCTTTTACATATTTTTTTGTTAGAAATTCAGTGAAATTGAAAAAAATTTAAAAAAATTACTAATTATGAATCTTCATTTTAGTCATTACATATACACTGGTTAATGCAAAACTTTCCTTTTACCCATTATTTTGTTAAAAATTCCTTGAAAATGAAAAAAATGTGATAAAAAATTACTCATTGCAAATCTACCAGTCGGTGCAAAACTTTTCTTATACATGGATTGGGTTTTTTTTTTAATTCCAATACATGTATATTTAAAAATGCATCAGTTCCTTTCGAACTTTATTTTATTAAAAACTCCACGAAAATAAAAAAAAATATGATAGGCAATTAGTTTTTAATATTATAATTGATCTGTTGCGATGATGTACCGATCGTGTATACACTGAGTGAAACGAATCTATATTTCGCAAAATCTTTAACCTGAGGCATCACGTGATATATGTACGAATCTGGACGCGAGTTGGACGAATAGGGATCTCGTCATCCGTCACGTTTCACGTCAATTGACGGGTTGGACGAATAACAAGTCGTCACGTTAATTAACTGATCGCTGACTGACCGCTGACTGCTCCCTGACGAACGGATGACGGGTGACTGATCGTTTTTTCTGTAAGGGCTACGTTGCACAGTACTGTATATTCACGCTGCTCGTTTTCACTGCTCGCGTGCTCATTTCGCTGCTCGTGCTGCTCGCGTGCTCATCTCGGGAATTCAGCGGTGTGTGTGGTGGTGGTGGTGATGATTGTGTGGTTCAGTGGTGGTGGTGATGGGAAGAAAAGATTATTAAGAAACACATGTTCATTCATTTTTTTATCTTTTTTTTATTTTAGTCCCAGTCCCCATTCCCTAACCCTTGACTGCTTAATGACGGGGAAAATAAAATATAGAACTGGTATTAGTTTGTTGTTTATGAGTGAAAACATGTACTGAAAACAGAAAATGGAAACACATATAGGGGTTTGGGTTTTATCGATATAGGCATTCTTAAGAGGTTAATTCTAAAGAAGTATAAAGTAACGGCTGGCAAGAATAGACTAATAGAGCCAGATGAGGAATTGAGAAAATACAAAACTAAGAAAAATAAATATGAATAAGTACAATGGAGAACGCAACACAAGACGGAGACACAGAAAAAAAATAAGAAAAGGGAGATTATTCGGGAAAAAACAATAGTAATGGTACAATACAAAACAAAACAAGACAACAAGTACATAAAAACTAAATAAGTTATGGAATGGGGAGGGCGGTACTGAAAACAACGTCCCCCGAGTCCCACTACTCTCACACAGCTACACTTCGTTTGTGGTGCTCTACGTTCAGGACGCTGGAAGACTGGTCTGAAAGTATAAGTCACGGTTGATTGCACGGGGGATGGAAAAATGAAATTTAACATAGGCCTTATGGGGCCAAAGAGACGAGATTCGCTACTCTTTATGCTCCAAAACTTATAAAAAAATAAATTCCTTTTTTTTTACTTGTTTTTCCCTAAAAATATAAGTTAAAATCACTTCATGTACTGGTATTTAAATGATAAATTGCGGAGTAACAAAATTGGGAAAAAAGGCAAATATACAAATATAAGAAAATTAAAAATAATTACCTGGAAACAACGAAGCAGTTTCCACTAATTTGAAATAATAAAATGGAAATTATTGGTACACCATGCTATTAGAAGTGAGAAAAATTTAAGTACAATACGTACTCAGATAGGTATCTTCCATCAAAATGTAAGAAATCTCTACTAAAACGTATCATTCTTGATTTGTTTGCCTTATATCAAAAATACAAAGGGACAAAGATTTTACTTTCATTACTATATATGGCTGTATCGGAGTTCATCAAAAAACCATTCCTGCCTGTCAGTCAACATTTCAAATTACCTGGGCATTCTTTGGAAGATTTTGCAAAATCAAAAGTGACCATCATTGATCACTTGCGGGTTTGGAGCGATAAACAGAGAAAATCGAGAGAATTTGATTTTATCGCCTTCTTTTAAGTATTCTTTTTTACAGGATTTGTTTAACAATGAAGGGATATGGAGTAAATGCAAATGAGACAAAATCTCTACAAATACATGGTAAAACACAGCATTGGAACAACGCTTTTATTGTTGTTCTTCATCTTGAAGTCACCATGCGGCCTTCAACAATGAGCTTTACTCATACCTCATAGCAAGTCCAAGATGGCCCCTAGTACCGGTTTGAGCGGTATTCATTTCTAATTGCCGAGCAACGCTACATCCATGTCTTTTTATCCTTTGATCCATGGATGCCGGATCGTCAACAAACATAAACTTAACTGGCAAAGTGTTCTTACAATCGCTGTCATCAATTTCCCGACAAAAAGACTAGTAGAGGACGATCACAACATTTAAACAACCACAGGGACTCTTCGAGCCAATTGTAAGAAAATTTGGCATAATAAATCATGAGACGTGGGCACAATAAATAGGTGGTCAGAAAAACAATTTTGAATTAAAAAAAATTAAAAAGCCAAACTTTGAAAGAATGATAGTGCATTCATATTAAAAATTCTCTCAAAAACAAGTACACCATTATATATTTCCAATTTATTACAGTTGTGGTGTTTGTACATAACATGTTTAGCGGGCAAATTTCCTGCCCCTACCCATCTCTCCAATTTCCCGGTGGCAGTCAGTACTTATTGCCCCTTCCACTTTTATTATTTTTAATCATTTGTTTCTTTTTTAGATAGAATTTTTAATGGAATTTGTTCATTTTCTGATGTAGCCGAATTATTGCTCACTAGATGTTAAAATTTAACTTATCAATCAGTCATGTCTTGTTTGGTAGTCACATACGAAAAATATTTTTGACAAATATTTATGACTGCGACTTTCTTTCTTGACGGCTACGTTCTCCTAGCTCCATCCTACGGGGTGTATATATCTCAACTTGTATGATTTGCTCGGGTTTTTTCTACCCTTGACGATTTTAATGAGTGTAACCTTACTCTCACATCCATAACTTTACAACAAGTTTACAGATTTCATAAATTATTAAATACTTTTAAGAAGTTTTACAGAAGATATGAGTATTTAATATCTAGACATGACGCGACTCGCAAACAGTTAATTACAAAGGGCATTTCTCATCCGGGAGTTCACACTATGAGTGCCTTAGTTCTAAGTGTTATCTTTTTATTTCCGTGCATTGTAGCTGTCTCACGTCCTTGTTTTGTCTTTGTTTCTCTCTGTTGCCGTTTTTGCCATGTCTTTGGACTTCGATTTTTGTAGTCATCGCTTCTCTTGTTCATTCGGTATTCTGCTGCCGTTGTTTCATCCTCGATTTTATAGAAATGTTGTTGTAAATGTCAGAAACTGACAAAAAATGTAGAAAAACGGGGACGTAACTGGCATTCTTTTCGTTATAGTTGATATTGAAGGGATATTCTAAACAAATCCGTTTAAATGGTTTTGGATTCCAGTGATCTGAGGGGCCTGGGTGAGTGGTTAAGGTAGTTCTGCTACCTATACAACCACTGTAGTCTATCACCACTGCGGAGTGAGTTCGCACCCCAAAAAGGGTATACTCGACTTTAAATCGTAAGTTATAAGGTATACCAGTTACCTGTCAGAGATCGGTGGTTCTCTCCGGGCACTCCAGCTTCCTCCACCACTAAAACTGGCCGTTATGAAATAGCTGAAGACTTTACAAATATGTTGGTCTCTCACTGATACTGCTGATGTCTACTTAAATACATGACGACTCTTGACCGAAAAGTTCGGGAAGTTTTGAGTTTGATTTTACTTACGTAGTGGGGTAGTGTTTTACCAGCAGACTAGGTTCCTTGAGGTTAGCGGCGAGCACCCTTTAACCCATCTTTCTAAATTACGTTTTGTCATATGCTCTTCTTTTCAAAGATAGTGGTCATAGAGTTAGTAGTCTACCTGTTTTGGGTTTTATTCGTATGTTAATTATACTATATGAAATGGTATAGAGAAAGGGGACGTTTCGGTACCCTTTAACCGATTTAACCCTTAAACTGGCTTTTCATAGTGCCGTTACTAAGTCCGACTGTCCCGAGTTCCTATCGTTGTTTTTGTTTGACTCTTGTTTTCATTATTGTTTTTTTCTTGCGGAGTTCACTTGTGAATTGTGGTATGTGATTGTAGTTTTCTGCCATTGTAGGTGTTTACTGTTATCCTGTCTTTGATCATCGGAGACTCTGAATAAGCTAGAAGGTCTAGCGAAATATTCTTCAATTGATAAATTTAGGACTTTTCTATAATAACTTTATTTTGATGTTGTTGTGTGCACAGTATCGTTAATTTTGTTTTCGATCCGAAATCCTATAGGTTTGGGTGTTTTTATTATTTTTTTTCTTACATGTAGTTAGCTGGTATTATGTTTTCAGATATAATCCGTACAACCTATGAATATGAATTACAACTTATTTCAAACGTTCAAGGTCCATGACACAAGATGAAATCAAAACTGACCACAATTAAGAATTTTGCCAATTAAATTTTAAATGGTAATGTTTCCAAGGGACTTCAAATTAGTTTAACACCACAATCCAGGTTTATAATCTAACACATTCATTCGACGTTGGAATAAAATTTTGGGTAACTGCTCTTTCCGACTTCTCCAAGAAAACGAGTTTTTGCGCCTGTCTTAAGGCAGGAATATGTTAGTCATTGGCTTGTCCTTGTCTTCTTTTAAAATTTTAGTTTCTTGATATTAGGGTTATTGGATGTGGTGTGTTTTCATTGATTTATTAACTTTGTTTTTACTTTTTGTGGCCACATGCTCAAAATTGCACAACATTTGCCAACATGTTGTTCATGACATATGCAAACGATAGACGAACGAAAGAGGTGCGTTATACACACGTTGTGTGTGATATGTTGTATTTTCTCGAACGTTGTTTTAAACGTGTAAGGTACGTAAACCGAGCGTCCTTGTAACTAACGAATGACCTATTAACGATTTTTTATTATCAAAATAAAAGTTGAAAACAAGTAAAATTCCTAAGAAGTTTAAAAAGCTGCTTTATCACAGCATCAGACCGACGTGCTTTTTAAAATAAATTAGGTATTTTTTAAAATATCTATCCTGCAGTCGGTCGTTGATTTTGGTGGATTTCCTACGGATGTCTACCTTTGAAAATGACATTGTGATGAAGAATTTCAAACTGGTGTGACAAAAGATGGTCAAAATGCTATACAGACGTTCTATTTTACCTAGTTAGCTAGTTAGATAGATAGATTATTTCTCTTAAACCACTAAACAAAGGTAGAGAGAATAACATATGAATACAAATAATATTATACAAAGATTGACTTAGGTGATGCACAATTGATTATTTACATAATATACAGTAAAAGACGACTGTTATGAATGGGTTCGCTGTCGCTGTAAGTCAAGTACGCTAGTGAAACGCATTTAAAAGTCGTCATACGCTATTACACGTTTTGATAGCATTGCAGACAACTTTCCCCTTTGTCGTTGGTCGTTAGTCTGACTTTACGAATAAATCCAACAACAGATTTTCCTTGAGTTACTTCAGCGTGTGCCAATGTTCTTACAAAAGTTTGTGAACGTTGACTAGAAGGTTTTAGTTTGACAGATCCTTTAGACTTTACATAAAATGCGTATTTTAATCATAAGAGAACTTGTTTTGCACGAAAAGTCATCTTCCCAAGTCAAGAGTTCAAAGTCCACGTTAGTTCCCTCGAACGTGGACTTAGAACACCTGACTTGGGAAGATGATGAAAAGTCGGCTTGTTAATGTCTGTCTATAAGCAAAGTAATGGAAATTACTAATCTAATAGTCATTTTTGGAAAATGTAAAATGTATTTGGTAATTGGGAATGTTTTTAACAATTACAGTAGGATGCAGACATAACCTCTTGCTAAGTCAACTAGAACCACTCATAAAAGCTCCTCTAAGTTAACTTCGGACCGTTTTCAAGTTAACCTAGACTAGCCCAAGAACAGTCATAAAAACTGGTCTCAGCAAACTTTAGAAGTGTTCTAGAGCCTTGACTACTCTGACCTGTTCTGGTCATAGAATTGTGACTACTCTCTGATCTGTTCTGGTCGTAAAGCCCTGAATGCTTTGACCTGTTCTGGTCATAGAGCCCTGACCGCTCTAACCTGTCATAGACCCCTGAATGCTCTGACCTGTCAAAGATCCCTGACTGCTTTTATGATATTAAATTTAGAGAATTTACAGTTCTTGTATTTTTTAACGACTTTGAATGAAATTTACTTGATTTACTTCGTGATAAATTAATTTTATCTTCTCTTTTTTCATCTCCGATATACGAGACGATATGACTGGCTAGAGCAGTCGGGATTTTACAGCGATGGAAACGTTCAACATTCTCTACCACACCAACTACGATCAGCGCACACCATTCAGACGTTGACCGTACACGATCGTACGATGAATGATACAGAAAGCAGTCAATTGTGTAGCGTGAACCGTATATATAAGAAAAGGCATATTTTCTCCATTCAATATTATATCCATGCCTGAAATATTGAAACTTACTGTAATTTAACCTAAACTATATAAAAAGGCATTTTCCTCTCGATATGATATTATATCGATGCCCACAATGCTAAAAATTGCTGTGATTTAACCTAAAACATACAAGAAAATGCACCTTTTCTCCATTTAATATTATAATTGTGCCTGCAATACTGAAACTTGCTACATTGTTTGTATAATTTTACCTAAATCAGAAATGCACATTTTTCCATTTGATATTATAGTGATGCCCGCTAGACTGAATCTTGCTGTAATTCAATCTAAAACATATGAGAGTGTACCTTTCCACTTAATATCATATCCATGCCTGCAATACTGAAACGTGCTGTAATTTAATCTGAATCATATGAAAAATGTTCATTTTGTCATTTCCATATTTTATTGATGCCCGCAAAAGTGAAGCTTTCTGGAATTTAACCACGTTTGCCTGCAAAACTAAAACTTGCTGTGATTTAACCCAAAACATATAAGAAAGGGCACATTTCTCCATTGGATATTATATCCAAGCTCGCAATATTGAAACTTAAGGTAATTTAACATAAAACATATAAAAAAGGTACAAATTCTACATTCCAAATTATATCGATGCCAGTAATACTGAAATATGCTCTAATTCAACCTAAAACATAAGAAAAGGTAACTATTCTACATTCCAAAGTATATCGTTGCCCGCACAATGATTCTTGCTATTATTTAATTAACCTAAAACATTTAAGAAAAGGCACATTTTCTTCATTCGATATTATATCAATACATGTAAACACAATGCTGAAACACGCCGTAATTTTAACCGACAAAATATAAGAAAAGGCACATTTTCTTCAAATAAATACACAGTAACTTCGGTATTCAGTTATTTGTTACCACTGGGTCGATGCATCTGCTAGTGGACTGTTAGTCCCCGAGGGTATTCACCAGCCCAGTAGTCCGTACGTTGGTGCTGACCCGAAAGCCGATTCTATTTGGAACCTTGCAATATCTAAATTTTTGTAAATTTTGTTGAAATTAAGGAGCATCTCCCTGATGCAAAGCTCTGTCCTTAGCTGATTTTGGCTTTACATTTAGATAATATTGGTTAATTGTTCTCTATCAGTTTTTGAACATCTTTAATTAATGGTCTCCCAAACGTTAATGTCCGCAATACTGAAACTATATGTAATTTAACCTAAATCATATAAGAAAATGTACATTTTCTCTATTCCATATTATATCGAAGCCCGCAATACTGAAACTTGTTATAATTTAACCTAAAACATAAGAAAAGGTACATATTCTACATTCCAAAGTATACAGATGCCTACACAATGAATCTTACTGTTATTTTTTAAAACCTAAACATATAGAAAAAGGCACATTTTCTCAATTTCTTATAATATCAATATCTGCAGCGCTGAAACTTGCTGTCATTTAACTAACAACATATACGCAAAGGCAAATTTTCTCCGTTTGGTATTATAATGATGCCTGCAATACTGAATCTTGCTGTAATTTTTTCATTTGATTCTATAGTAATGCCCGATAGACTGAATCTCACTGAAAATCGATCTAAAACATATCAGAAAAGGTACATTTTCTCCATTTTATATTATATAAGACTGAACTTACTGAGATTTAACCTTAAAAATCTAAGAAGAGGCAAATTTTCTCCACTCGATATTATATGCATGCATTACTTTAACCTAGAACATATGAGAAAAACGTAAATTTTTACATTCGACATTATATCAATACCTGTAATACTGAAACTTGCTGTAATATAAACTAGAACATAAAAGAAAAGGCACATTTTCTCCATTTGATATTATAATAATGCTCGCACTAATGACACTTATTGTAATTTAACCTAAAACATATCAGAAAAGGCACATTTTCTCCATTTCATATTATAATAATGCTCGAATTACTGACACTTGCTGTAATAAACCTAAAACATATAAGAAAATGAGCTTATGGGGCTTTGAGTTGTTATTACTCCCCTTTGGGTTGTTGTCTCTTTGACACATTCCCCGTTTCCCTTCTTTTTCCTATTATTCTACATTCGAAATTATATGGATGCCCGCAATACTGAAACTTGCTGTAATTCAACCTAAACAAATAAGAAAATGAAAATACTGAATCGTGCTGTAATTCAACATTAATCATATAAGAAAAGACACATTTTTCCATTTGATATTATTGCAATGCCCGCTAGACTGAATCTTGCTCTAATTTAATCTAAAACATATAAGAAAGAGCACATTTTTTCAATGTATTACACCTGATAAGTTCGGTACAAGAGTACAACATCTGACCAGAGTGTACTTACTCAATAGAAATTAAAAGCAAGAGAATATTTCACTTATCTATAGAAAACTATGCAGCATTTATTAAAACGAAAATATATGAAATTTGAAGAGGTGCACTAGACAAATATATTTTCTCTGTCTCATGTTTTGTTCATTTCTAAAATGTTTAAGTTTTAAGAGAGGTCACAACAGGATATTGGTCAGGTTGGGAAGTAAGGGGTATACGGAATGTGATCCGAGCCCATGACCGATAATTTCCACACAAAGGTAAGAGTTATAGGTAGCGTGATACTAAATATTTTTCCTTATTCGACAATAGTAAAATTTTCAGTAAATTTGCTGATTTAAAACAAGAACCCAAAGTGAAGTCATATCAATTGTTGGAGAATTGTAACGTGTCATTCCAAGAATAAGTGTAAAATATATTGACGGCCAATTCCCTTTCAAGCTATACTGAGTCAAACAGACCCCAGTCTAGAGATATTATATTGCATAAGTTTTAACAATATAAACCAATCATATCTAACCTTTGGTCTTCATTATGATTCTGAATGTAAGGTACACAAAAGTTTGAACTGGTTCCCGCAAGGTAATTAGTACCTTGCTACCTATGAGTCAAAATAGTTACAGCTAATCGATGAAGGGAAATAGAGTAAATGCACATGAGACAAAGTCTCTACAAAAACATGGTAAAAACAAGCAATGGAACAACGCTTTTATTGTTGCTCTTCATCTTGAAGTCACCATTAGGCCTTCAACGAAGGACCAGATTACTTAATGGAATCCATCGTGGCATTTTCCTACTGGCGTCATAGATGTACTAGGAAAAATCAGACAGTTTACTGATGTTCAAATTTTTTTTCTCGTGGGAGTGACAGATAGTGTAACGGAGTAAATTATATCAGGTGCATTCCGGCCACAGAATCTTTATGACAAAAAAGGGTATGACTTGACCTGTTATAGGACTTCGCCAACAAAACTGCAAGGGCAGGATTATTAACACATCACTGAATTATTTATCAATTTTTAAATTTTATTCATTTGTTGTTTATATTTCATTAGTGTACGAATGCACATAATGTGCCATATTTATAAAAACAAAATTTTCAACAAATACATTGTATCAGTTATACTATAAATGATAGGAATATTTCTTCACAGAAGATATGGGACAGAGTGGTCGTGGCAACTGGAAAAGTTGGTATGAGTTTTTATTTTCGAGTATTGGTTGTATGGTTGGATTGGGTAACATATGGAGATTTCCTTACGTGTGTTTTAAAAACGGTGGAGGTAAGTCGATTGCTTAAAAGATTTGAAGTACTAAACTTACGGATTCCTTTGAGTTATTCATACAGACTGCTGTGTTATAATTTTATAACCTGAAAAATATCAGTGCGTTTTTGAACCTCAAAAACAAATTTTATATAAAACAACAGCAGTAGAATACTGAAGAAACAAGATAAGTGATGATTACAAAAATCAAAGTCCAAAGGCATGGCAAAACCGACAACAGAGAAAAAAGTTAAAAATTATTTATTATGCTGTATGCAAATTTATCATATTGCCCATTTATTTAACTTAATAAGCGGCATTTGTTAGTTTGACCTACCTTTCATAAACACTGGAATAAGTATTTATGCCATCCAATATCAATAGGTTTATACAATTAAATTTGAAATTAGTTTTCTTTGTATGAGCGACTTAACAGAATTACGTTCTTGTATTTTTAGTAGTCAAATAATATTAATTGTCTACTTTGGTGGTGCAGATATGGAGATTGTTACACCCTGAGGCGAAGAACCTTAGTTTAAACCTAGGCCTGAAGCTACGAACGAAATTAATAACCACCTTTTCCGAGGTTATTATCGAAAATATATAAAAATTCATTAATTGTGAGTATTTTTTTTAAAAAGTTTCAGGCAGATGGTACTACCCTGCAGCTTATTATGTCGCCCCAGACGAAGTCGGGGAGACATATTGTTATTGTTCCGTTTCTTTGTTATTATTTTTTTT